>MU189240.1:4914-53832 GCA_016904865.1 Pissodes strobi | reverse complement strand
TTTTTTCCTATCCATTCTGGAGTTTTTTCGAGCAGTGCGATGGGCAAATAAATAGTGCTTTGAAGAATTCTTATTACAATGGTTTGGATATCTTTTTTAGGTGCCATATTAAGTACAGCTTCACAGGTTACGTAGCTGATTTTGAAAATTTCAGAAGTATATTAATATGACTATATTTAAGATCCTGACATTCAACGACACTTAGAATGGTTTTTTTTTAAATACTAAGTACTTATAGTTTATGATTTCTGTATACAATCTTCTTTTGAATTTTTGTAACAATAATGATTTTCCTGTTGGTACAAATTCTTTTTAGTAACGTTGAAAATAGACATTTTGGTTTCTGCGGTTTTTTAACTGTTTCTAAGTAACTTTTAGTGTAGAATCCAAAATAGATTTGGACTATCAGATCTAGTTTTTGAGGTCCGCTATATTGGCCTATTTTCTAACTTATGTGCATCTCATTATTATTTGCTCAAACTGGCAGTTAAAAAAAAAATATGTGCCTCACCTTTATAAGCACACAACTGAAGTGAAACTTCTGAAAGAGATATTAGGAATTGAATTTTGATTTTTTGAAGCTTTTTTTTCTCAACTTTTGCCCCCACTTTGGACAGTTTTTTAATTTTTTTTTAAATTTGTTTCAACTTTTTTTTTTTGCCGAAAACCGCGTTTCTCTAACCTATTTTTAATTATTTATTTTTCTTTATTTAGTTTTGTAATACTTTTATTAACTTTCCGAACATTTTTTTCTTTTTTTATTATTTTTTCTTATTTGGTTTTATAATACTTTTAATAATTTTCCGAATTTTTTTTCACGTTTTTTTAATTTTTTTCTCATTTTTTTCAAAAATTTTGTTTTTTTTATAAAGCATTTTTGTTCTGCCCATTTTTGCCATCCCCCCTCGTAGTTGAACTCCTTCGACTTTTTTTCGCCGAACACCGCGTTTCTCTAACTTTTTTTTAGTTTTTATTTTTTTATTTCGTTTTATAATGCTTTTATTAACCTTTTGTCCAGGATCCTCATTTTACCCGGGCTGCATGTCCTGAAAATTTCAACCCTCTAGCTATACTGAAACATGCTTAATTAAAGGGGCCAGGCATTTCACATTGATAACCATTTCAACTTTGATAATCGTTTAATTTTTTCTGACTTTACCCTCGCTAAAGAAGTTTCACTTACAAATTTTCTTTCATACAACTTTTTAGCATAGAGTTTATTTATTTATGTTATTTATGTCTACGAAAAATCCGTTCTACAATCACAATATAATAAATACAAAAGTTATATAAGCAACCATAAAATCAATGAAAACAATAGCAAACAAAGCACAGAAAGTCCTTACAGTAACAAAATCAGTATAGTAACAAATGTGGAAATAGGTACAGAGAAGTAAAATATAACTTAATCAATAGGAAGTGGCTGATAAAATCGGCTTCTAAATGTTAATAGACCCAACCCAAAGGGATCCGCATTTAAAGATCCTTTACACAAATAGTGCACTATGTAAAAATCGACCTCTCCTATTGGTCGATCCATCTCGTATTACGATATGTCTGCGTGATGCAATCGATTTCTGACAAGAGCTCTGGTGGCGTAGAGGTTTAGATCGTTGGGTCTCACCTGGAAAACGCGGGTTCAAACCCCGTTGCCTTTTTTATATTTTTTTTTAGATTATGTTTCTAAACAGCTTTTTTTCTTGATTTTGGGTATGTCTTGGGTTAGATTGGGTTAGCACCTGGTTGGTTTCCTTTTCTTGAGCCCCCGTAGCGAGCGGAGGGCCATGCGGATCGACCAATGGGAAAGGCCGATTGTTATATAGTGCACTATTTGTGTAAAGGATCTTATAATGCAAGGGATCCAGCCCAACAGCGTCCAGATAGCGATCCATGCGCTATAAAAGCCATAGTTGGTGTTTTGTGGAACGGAACTAAACATATAACTAGTTCTATGAATAGTATTGATATTAAATTAATCTCACGAAGTAACTGCGAAACACAGATCATACCATAGTCTCGCTAAAGATTCCAACAGTAGTCAGCTATCACACGAGTATTCCATCTTCCTTGATATCGAACATCCATAGTTTTAATGTCCTGATATCCTCCTCTTCTCTAAAATCATCTTGATCTAAGTGGTTGTGGAGATAGTGAATTTTTATGCTTATAGTACAACCGAAAATATTAATGTTTATTTATTTATTTATTTATATAAAGCCCAATATAAATTCAATATAAACAACATTATATACTAAATTTACTTATAAAGAAGCTTATAAACTATGATTACAATAATTAGAAGACTAATTAAAATATTGGCTGCATAGTGTACATAATATATTAGAAATTATATAAAGCAAGTATAAAATAGAGTTTAAGACTCACAATTAAGCTTCAATTAATAAGGAACAATTTTATCATTACACACAAAGCAAAAAAAAAATAATTCAAAAACAATCAGTGACAACTCTTGAGCTGTCTCTTGAAGACCTTTGGGTCAGAGAAACAATCAAGCACATTTGAGTATTGATTGGCAAGTCGAATTATATTTTCCACTAAATTCTATGTAATTTTCTGATTTCCAAGAAAATTTGTACTAGTGTTAAATTCAATCTCGTTCATTGAGACAGTAAATTGTGAGTATTTGATAAGCTGCCTTATATGAGTGTCATCAAATATTCTGGATTTCTGTTTTGTCGCGCTAATCCCAAGATATGTACTTAAGTGTCAAATAGCCAAAACAAAGTTCGCCTCCATTTACAGCCTTCACAAGTTGCTTCAAAAGCTCTAACTTGATATGCAAAGGGAAATATGATTTTCTCTTTCGTAACCAAAGGTTTCGATTCGGTTGTTTTCCATGAATCATGGCGTTTCTTAAAGCCCAATTTCTGTTAACCCAGTGCTGATTGTTAGCTGTGCTGTTCCAAAGACATACAAAAATTAGAATATTTTGTGTGTCCACTTTGCTGTCCAAGGAGGACGTGCACCATTTTTAGATCGATATAAATCTAACCCACTGATATTCTTCATACTTAATTTTTTTCAGAACTAGTGATAGTCAAATACCAAAATAACCAATGTGTATGGAGCCAAATTTGTTATCATTGTGTAAACGGAATCATTTCAAACTATGTTTTGAACTGTCGATAAAAAGGCGTCATTCGTTTGGTCTGTATTCTGGCTAACCTATTTTTTTGAAGGGTCCTCTTGTATCTTCACAGAATATCAGATTAATTTTCTTAGAGAAAAAGGGACGGTAAAACGTAATATTAGTACCTGAATAAAGTAATTCGGAAGACTCCTTTGAGCGGTTCAGGTATCTGATGAGAACCTTAATTTCTTGTTGATTGTAACTTTGAGGACTTTCTGATTCACTGTCGCTTTCTGATTCCATACATTGAACATCATCAACTGTTCATATTTCTGTATCATCTTCCGGGAGTCTCGACAGGCTGCTGAATGAGGGAATGGGTATTTCGCAGAATGCGGTACAGGTCGCTTTACTGAATCTAAATCAGGATGTAACAATTTGTGTGTGTAGTGTTGTTCCGAATAATGCTTTTGATATTTACGAAACTAAAATATCAATCATCGTGATGGCTCCATGGTTGCCTCTCAACCATTGGTACTCCATATTTTAACATTTCCTCTTTCCAACTGTCCACTACCTGACAAAAATCGTCTGCCATGGTTTTATTTAAATGTTTTATATTGCTAAAGAACGCCGAAAATGCACCCAAAATTTAAGCACAACTTCGCCTATGAAAACTCAATAGTAAACTGAACCGGAGGTAGACATGACATAATATAGGCGAAATTCTGGAAAGTGTTGAAAATGTCAAAAAAGAAACTTCAAACTGATATGGGAAAAGAATTCTATAACAAATATTTTCAAAAGTTGATGGTTGATTTTAACAAATCATTACAATACTTATTCTAATTTGAAAACAAGTGGGGTGGAAAGAGTAAACAGAACTGTAAAAAAATTAATGTGGAAAAAAATCAGCTTGCGTGGAAAGTACAAATTTATTTATTTATTTTTATTTATTTATTTATTAAAAAAAAAACATTTATCACGTGCTGTAACCAACATCATAGTAATTAATAACATTTTAAATTCAAACATCAACAATTTGACAATTCTAACAATCCACTTAACGACTAACAGCATCAAGTACTTAATTTAGTTTTAACATCATTAGAGAACTCTCATCATAGTTATATTGCACCTAGGTGACTGAACAACCGTATGTGCAAATATGCCATAATCTGACATTCAATGCAGTGTTGCCATTTTCCTGTCAAACAAGTACTGTAGTAACAATTTCCTTAACCTAAAATAACCAATACACACACAATCGACAACTACCAACAAAGTGAGTAAATTTTAGAAAAGCTGCATAGATAGATAGATATTTATTGGTAATATACACAAAGTGTTTTTACAAGTCATTACAATGCTAACAGTATAACTTACTTAATAAAGATTAAATTAAAATTAATAATACAAAAACATTTAATTTTTTTTAAGCAAACATCAATCTTAAAAGTAATAAATACAATTATCCACAAATAACAATAAAATTACACAGATCACAAAGACAGAGTGTCATAAGTCATAAGTTATTACAAACCATAAATTTATCATTATTTTTTACAATGAACGAAATACCTTGCTTTTTAAACAACCTCACCAGGTACAAGGTTGTAACACTTTGGACCTAAGTAAATAATATATCGATGACTGATATTTTTAGTTCCAATAGGCCACCCCAAACTAGCAATCCATATATGATCAATGATTCCACAAGAGCCTTATATACTATTGTTAATAAGTTTTTGTTGAATATTTCCCGTAGTATATAAAATTTATATATTAATTTGCGTATATTCGAGGTAAGCCTTAACACATGTTCATCCCATCTAAGATGTCTATCAATTATAAGCCCAAGGTATTTAATTGAATCCACTGCCCCAACCATGCAATCATCATCAACAACAAGCATATCAAAATGTGGGCGATTAGCAGAGGTCAAGGAAAAGGCAATAAACTTGGTTTTTTCTACATTCAGTGTTAATTTAAAAGTTTTAAGCCAATCCATGATCCTTGAAATACCCCTCTCAGCATGCAAGTTGACCTCTCCCCACGACGGTCGATTAAATATTATAGCTGTGTCATCAGCATATGATACCACAATGCCCCCCTCTAACTCAATATCTGTCAAAGAACAGACATCCAACACGATGCCACGAAGCCCATAGCCGCCAAGAACATCCAATAGGGCGTCATGTGGCACCGTATCAAATGCTCTGGCAAGATCCAAGAACACTGCTAAACAGGATTCGTTATTGTCTGAGTGGTTAATAACATTTTTTGTGAGCTCATACATGGCATCCGCCGTACTTTTACCATTTACAAGGCCAAACTGTCGAGCTGACAAAATATTATTTCTTAGAAGAAACCGTTCTAGTCTAGATTTCAGGCATTTCTCCAAAATTTTGGCAAAATTATTAATGACACTTATCGGACGATAGTTATTTATATTAGTGGGATCTCCGGCCTTGAAAATGGGGGTAACAATGGCCACCTTAAAATATGAGGGAGCAATTCCGGTTGAGAAAACAAGATTAATAATATGTTTCAGTGGTTTAATAAATTCCACATGAAACTCCTTTATCAACTCGGAAGTAAGCTTGTCTGTACCAGAAGAACAGCTGCTCTTTAGAGAATGTATGCACTCTATAATCTCTGCATCTGTAACCGGACTTAAAAACATAGAATCAGTAATATTTGGTTGATGGTGAAAAGGGTTCTGAGCATTTCCAATTTTATTAAACATTCTCATACCGATCTTATTAAAAAAATTATTACAGTAATCCGCCATATCTTTGGAGTTTCCAAATTGGTGCATATTGTCATCTTTAATATGAATTTTGCAAGTTTCCTGATTATTTTTCTGATCTGTGGCTTCAGCCAATATTTTATAGATTTTTTTAAAATCTTTTGAGTTCTCTTCAATTTTAGTTTTATAATATTCATATTTGTTTTTTTTAATTAACTTTTGTAAGGTGTTTCTATAGCTTTTATATGCTTCCTGATTGTGATTAGTTTTATTTTTTAGAAGGTGTTTTTTCATTCGATCCCTGGTTTTTATAGAGTTAACAATTCCATTAGTAATCCAAGGCTTAATTTTTTTAAATTTCTTAACACTTATGATAATGGAGAACCGCTCCATGACCCACTCGACATCAGTAGAGCCCACTAACACCCCCAATCTACCTCTTTTATTAAATTACCAAAAGTGACCGAGTTAATAGTTTCAGTCACCCATGTCTCACTTTTTTTGACAGTTTCATTATAATTTTTGTTGTTAATATTAGTGTTAAGATTAATCATTATAGGGAAATGATCAGTCACGTCAGACTCCATGATGAAGGAACTAGAGTCACAAACATTCTTTACCTTATTTCTCAGAAAAACATGATCCAGACAGGACATTGCAGTTGTGGTGACACGAGTGTAGCCATTGATCATTGATTGAAAACCAAACATATTTAGTATTGACATATACCTCTTGTTATAATTATCCTGATTTTTTAGTATATCTATATTAATATCACCAATAAAGATTTCAATTTCACCACATGCATTATTTGATAAATAGAACTCTAGATCATTCAAGAAGCCTTGAACATCACTAGACGGCGGCCTGTAACAGCATGTGATTCCACATGATATCCCATCAGTTTCGAACTTTATTTTGTTACTTTTGATGTTCTTAATTCAGTATTGGTAAATTCCACGCTCAATCCCAGCTTGGTAAAGATGAACGGACCATCATTTTGATTAAACCTTGCATTATTGTAATAATTTACATAACCTTCGATGTTAAAAGAAGCAGCATCATGCACCTTCCAGCATTCACTCAATATTATAATGTCATTATAATTTAATTTATAAGTATGTAAAAAGGATAGAAGATTATCAAAGTTTTTCTGTATGCTGCGAATGTTTAAGTGCAGTATGCTTAGCATCTTTGTGGACATATCAATGTATCTTAGCAATTCACAACAGTTTATGCCATTTTGCAACTCAGTCTCAAGTGTGTCCAGCTGATTTAATAGATTTACTTCAGTAACCATAGTCAATTTTACCTTTTATTATGTCGAGTAAATATTTGTAAGAGGGACATTCAGAGTTACTGGCCTCATGAGATGTATTGTACTTTGTTTTATACTTTTGGTTAGATTCTACACAGTTGACACACTCTTTAGATAGTCTCGGACACTCTTTGACGTCATGTTCACCCATACAGAACTCACAGATGGTTTTATTGGTACATTCGTCAATCTTGTGGTAGTAGTGTTGACACTTGAAACATCTGGGTACCATGAGATCTTCAAATATTCTGTAACGCTCCCACTCAATATAAACTCTTTTTTCATTTATACCTTTGTGAAAAAGTCCTGGAGAACATTCTAGAAATATTGTTCGGCTGTCACTATTTTTATGTTTCTTAATATAGGTAACTGTGAAGTCATCATCGCTTGTTATGAATTCATTTTGCTCCCTTAAACACATTTCAAAGTCTTCTTTCGACATATCCACATCCTTATTCTGGGTTTCCTTAACTTAGTTCTATGTATTACATACTCCTGGTTTAAAGTTTTATCAACTTCCTTTTGCAGCTTATCCAGCTCACTCCCACTCTGGCATCTTACAACCATTCCACCCTCTTTCGTAATCCTTGCTGTCTTAATTCCAATTTTCAGTTCGGGTGGTTTTATTGTTTTGTGCAAGTCTTCTTTTGTCTTTTTTGAGTCCTATTGTTTCTTAGGTTTTATTATGAGACTGGGAGTATTTGCAGCTTGTTTAGATTTACTAGCTATATCCGCGCAGTTTGGCCAAGCAGGCTTTTTGCTTTGAGCATTTTCAATACCTTTCAGCTTCTTTGCCAATTCAATGTTTTGTGATGTAATATCTTGAACAGTTTGTTCCAAAACTCCCAATTCATTCTTTTTGCCTTCTCAAATTTAGTTTTAAACTCAATAAATTTCTTTTTTAAGATATTCTAGCATTTCAATCATATACGGAATTTTAACCAGCATTTGTTTGCATTTTTCACATACAAACATCAAGAAACGCTTTTGAAGAGGCATAACACGCATTTCCGATGTTGATAAAAACATACAGTCCTTGTGTATTCTTACTTGGCAACAATCACATTCATAAAAGTCTTTATCGTTAATATCTTTGGTACATTTAAAACACTTTTCATTCCCGTCCATGGTTAAAAGAATTCCACCAAAAAACGTGGCAACGTTGCTGCGAATAGTTCAGTTCTCCACGCCGAAAGAAAAACAATCTGGTGTTAACAATAGTTTTTTTTCACCGAAAGTATCTGATCATTTTATTCACATATGAAGGTTGACCACCGTAAATTAATTTAAAACCGTTTTCAAGATATAATACCCGACGAGACTTTCTATTTTCCGAAAAATCTGTAAGAGCAAGAGGATTGGATTGATATTTTAGATGAAATAGTTTAAAAAATATAATATCACAAAACATCTAACAAAAATAACGAAAAACATTAGATTAGCTTTTACTCACGCAAAAACAATTGATCCAAAGGTTCGAAAATTTAGTGTGGGGGATTATGTGCGGATAAGCAAGCAGAGAGAAGCATATTCCAAAAGTTACACACCGAATTGGTCGTATGAAATATTTCGGATAATAAAATAAATAAACTTACAAATCCTACAACGTATTTGCTTCAAGATGAAAAAAAAAAACAAGAAATTGAAGGAGGGTTCTATGGAGAAGATTTGCAGAAAGTTAAGCATGCAGATGTCTATTTGGTAGAAGACGTATTAAGAAAAAAGGAAAATAAAGTATATGTTAAATGGCTTGGATTGGATAAATCACACAATTCGTGGATTCTTAATAGAAATGTGCTGTAATTTAATCTTACACCTATTTTAAGGAGGAACTTTTATATCTTTATGAAATAGAAACAAATATTAGAATTGAAATATTTTATTCAAAATCACTTTAAATTTATACATTAAATCTTTGATTAAAAATCTTGTTCCTATGTTCCTCACTACGCAATATGTCCAACTCATTTTGGCACTGCACGTCTGTCTGCATAGAATTTCTGATGTTCAGATTTTCTTGCTTGCATATAAGCAACCACCATCAAATATAGTTTTTTTTTATCTTCACAAATATTGACTGATTTCTTCATAATATTTCTTTGTTGAAATATTGTTTTATAATTTTTTTTCCAATTGTTCGGGATACAATAACAGCATTTCTAGCATCACAAATACATTTTCTTTATTGATATTCTGCTTTGGATTTTGCACTTCATATATATCGGATGTGTGTGCAAAGGCTAGTTTGAAACAATTTGAAATACTTCTCAAAATCTTGCTTCTTAATTATTTCAATTCTGTAATCCACAAACTCAATGAGTGACCATAATGTGTCAACAGAACTGCATGAAAGATAAACGTAATTTCCATCGAATTTTTGAATCTTTAAGATGAGACAATCATTGAATTTATGATAGCAGTAATGTTGCCACACTCTTTAGGTATGAAATGTCATTATGGCCTCTAAAGGGTCATCATTATTTCATTATTATTTTTGCCTTTTTACTAATATCAATTAGTTTGTAAGTAAGATGCTATGAAAAAACACGTATTTTTGGAATCATCACATTAAAGCTATCCAAAATCTGGGAAAACAAATAATTTTGATTGCTTTGTCCATTTATTATTTATTCTTACATAAGTATATTTGTTTTTGTAGTTGTTCTAAATCCCTCAACAGAGCATTTTACCTTAAAAGGAGAAAATAATGAGGATAGAGTGCATGTGAATCGATCAGAAGCTGAAGTTAGTGCTCTGTTTTATTCACCACAAATTGCTTCTCTGTTGGTGGGATATAATTTTGGGGCTTTTCAATTGTGGAATCTCAGGTAACTCAAATACATTTAACAGTAATTTACAATTTGACAATCCACACAATACCATCGAGAATGGTCATCATCGTTTTTTTTACAGATCTCTAGAGCTTTTATATACGTCCCCAATTTGTGAAGGAAATATCCCGGTGACTCATTTTACGGTACAAGAACCGGCCGATGACCCGAAAGCTTACTGTTACATTTGGGTTTCATATAGTCATAATCTCCTGTTTCACTCAGGCTTGCCATTTGCTGTGATGTACTCGTTTTATTTTAATAGTAAAAAGTCCCTTAGTGAATATGGAAATTTGTATGAGGTAAGTTAGCCACAATTTTGCAAATAGATATTATCGAATAATAGATGACCAAATGAATAATAATACTAGCAGTGGTTCAATAAACCTTTAAAAATGGATATGACTTTCAATTTAACTGTACTTTAGGATTTTCAACACTGTTCCATAAGGTTCCAACTCGAGCTTGGTGATACTCAATCGACGACATGCAAATCCCGAGTGAAAGGTGGCACGTGCTTAGGTCTACAGTCTATCAACAAGTGTCCTACAAACAAAGATTTGAACTCTCTGCCTTTATGTCTAATATCTTGGCTGATCTGGGACAGCAATAAGGAAGTCAATACCGCTGTTTTGCTATTTGACTTGAATCAGTGGTATAAAGAGCAAATGCCTGGTATGTAGTTTTTTTTATTGATAGGTCTCTATGCACATGCACTAAATCCTGGATCGGAGATAACGAATATTGTTTATATTTAGGCATAGATCATTAACAAAAACTACTTTGGCGCGAAACATGAATGCAGAAAATTGAATTGGTGTTTGCTTAAATATAGCTTACAAGCAATTGCCTAAATAAAAAAATATCCATAATTTCTGAAGAAGGAGAAATTAGTTTGATTGAAATGAGAATTATTGCTAAAAATTTTAAAGGCAGTCCAAATAAGCAAAATTAAAAAAATATATAAAATTACTTTTCTCTGTTACTAAGTTTTTTCTGTTCTCTATCGATATTATTTAGACATTTTTAGCTAGAATTATTATTTTTAGGAATACCGAATTGGTCAGACTGCTCCAATTACATTATAAAAAATAGTCTGGCTGAACACCTATTAGACGTGAAAATGAATCAAAAATCACTCAGTCAGTTCATGGGAATTCAAAGATTGGAAGAGCATTTTTGTCCAACATCTCTCTCATTTGGTAGGCAAACAATAACTTTCAGATTAACAGAATCAATATATCATACTTTTCACTTGTTTTTCTATTGAGTACTAACAATGCTTTTAAAGAAGATTGTTCTAATATATACAATTGATTTTATACATTTTTAGATCTCTGGGGCCTAGGTGAGGATACCCTATATAAAATCCACAATAAGGGGATTCAAAAAGCGTTTCTAGACAAAATAGTGAACGACCAACACTTGGCTTTGGTTAGACCAGAAGACTATTCCGACCAGATTGTGGCCTTGGGTCTGGTTCCTTTATTCTGTGATATGCCGATGAATAATTCGTTGGATATTGTAAGTTTCTTTTGCTTAGATTACATTTAAAGTATAAGTCTGTAGTTGATTCTTGAAAAATCAAAATATATACTTTTGTGTCCTCGGTTAATTTTTTCATTAAACCCATTAATAAATAACTCATAAGATATTTTGCATTCAGAAAAGGTAAACTTTTCAAAATTATGTAAATATAATTCGTTCTAATGACGAACTGTACTGTGCTGATGATACTTAAACTGCACAGTCATGAGGTGAAGTCAGTAACTTGAATGCTGTGACCAGTAAGCAGTAAGACAACTTTTGCAATTATTGTAATTTGTTTCCCGCAACGATTATTTGAAACAATCAAAAAAAGGTCAAAGTTCAGTAGTTGTAAAAGACTCCATATGTATATTTTAGGACTACCAAAGGGAAATTCTGCTCAGTGTAGCTTTAGAACAGAAACTTATTGGCTGGCTGTGTCAAGCCACCGCCAAACTAGCCAACAACGCTTTCAACGCGTCTGGTTTGACCATCTACAGCATCCTGAATTGGACATTCCAAAGAGCTATAGTTCTAAAAAATTCCTGTGATAAATATTGTGTACCTCTTTTTGACTACTCTGGCCTGAGACTGGATGATAATACTGTGTCTTTGATCTCCTGTGGTACCAGTCAGATTAGAGATATCTGCAGTTTTTATCGATATGTGTCGAGCAAACTTCTGAAATTCATATCGGACAAGGAGGGATTGTTGGAGGAACAGCGGTCTGTTGAAAATATTGTGGTGTATTTTGAGGTTAGTATTATTTTGTGTTGTTTATTTATAACAGCGATATGTAGAATCATATGAAACTGTTATATAGTATTTGTAAGATTTTTACAGTGTTATAATTAGATTTAGTCATTAGTGAATTATACCAATAAGAAAAAGTCTTAATTATCCATAATACACGAGTAATTTGACATATTTTATTTATGTATGTATTTATTTATTAATCACAGTATCAACAGCCTATGTCACTTACAGATACATTTCGTATAACCAAATATCTAATAACGTAACTAATTAAAATTAAATATCCTTTAACTACATTACAACATATGCTGTGAATACATGTTATATTTGTTTCTAATCCTGAGACTGAGCCAGAATCAGTTTCTGTTCAACATTCATCCCAAAATTCTTCAAGTTGGTGGTATCTAGATTTAAGTCACCTGCATACTTATTAAAATAACTACACATTCGATAGAGTGGGGAGTTTTTATATAAGTTTGTTTGAGATAGAATGTGTTTTTATTTCTTGCATTATTTTTATCTATTGAAAATGGAAGTTGAGCCGAAACCTCAGTGCTGTTGCCATTATCCTTCAAAAGTCTAAATAAATATACAAGACATGCCTTAGTTCTTCGATTCTCTAGGGACAACCTATTAAATATTCCCAATAATTATTGTAAATGGTTCTACCCTTGGGGTGGATAAAACCCAATTTTTTTGTAAAACATATACTTTAAAAACTTAGGTTGCACCCTTTCAATAGACTTTATCCGTACTTCATATTATGGTGACCAGATGACACCACCATACTCCAATCTAGGCAAAACCAAACCATCAAAGAGCTTAAGACACAATTCAACTATAAACTGCTTGGGGGATCTAATGATAAACCCTATTCTTTTATGTGCATTATTGATCATCAGTGTTATATGTTGTGTGATTAAAATTTAAGTAACTATCCAATAATATTCCCAGATCCTTATGCACATTAGCTGTTTGTAGAACATTGTTATTAATTTTATAGTCATGAACTACTGCATAATTCTTAAGTGAAAAAGTCATAGATGTACATATACCAACATGCAGAGTGAATCCATTAACTGTACACCACTCATACACACAATTAAGGTCTTCTTGCATACAATCAGTCATAACCAGTTGAAACCTCCAAGAACAGCTTTAAGTCATCAGCAAAAAGCAATGTTCCTGAGTGCCTAACTACATCACATATATCATTTTATTAGGACCATAATTATACAAAAAAGTAATAAAAAGGACACTACATCATTGGGGCCTTTTTTCCAATAGTCTCCATATACGTGTAAGAAATACGGTCTCCAGAATGCAGAATATTGATATTAAAGAAAATACTAATAATTATCTAAGGTAGTAGGTAGGTACACGTCATTTGTAGAATTGTTCGACAATGATGTATTTTTTGGAGAACTATATCAATTAGGAAACATTTAGATTCTTTTATTGCATTAAAGCGGGCAATTTTGTTTATCATAAAACGCATATCCCGTTCTTTTTTGCAACTAGTTGGCCATAAAAAACATTTTCATTTTCTCAGCTTCGCTGTCAGCTTGCAGAATCTTAGGGCTACGTGAACTTGTCGAGAACAAATATCAGACCTTAGATCATCAAGGAAAAACTCCCCCAACTATCCCCAGAATGAATTCCTCAATACCAGATGTGGTATTTCGCTAACGCGAAGTGAAACGAATACTCAATAACAAGGCCACAGGACCGGATGGCGTTCCAGCAATAGTGCTTAAAAAATGTGCTGCTGAACTAATGGCTCCACTTTCTCCCTATCATACAGAAATGCATGCTTTCCTTCTAGTTGGAAATGCGCTCAAGTGTAACCAATCCCGAAGAAACTTAAAAAAACGATTCCAAATAGTTACCGTCCAATTGCCTTAGTTCCAATCATGTCCAAAGTCATGGAGAAACTGATCAACGAACAGCTCTTAAAATATCTCGAATCGGCAGGCATCATAAGCGATCGCCCATATGGCTTCCTCAAGCACAGATCAACGGGAGATGTCCTGACCTACCTGTGGACCAAAGCCATCGAGAGCTACGGCGAATCTCGTGCAGTGGCTCTCGACATATCCAAAGCATTTGATAGGGTGTGGCATGACGGATTGTCAAGTAAATTGACAGCATACGGACTACTTCTATGGCTTTCCAATTTCTTAAAAGGGATCGAAGCATACGAGTTGGTATGGATGGACATCTCTCGGACGAATTTAAAATCAATGTCGGAGTTCCTCAAGGGTGTATACAGGGCCGGACGCAGGGATGTGGTAGGGCCCGGGGCAAAGAAAAAAGTAGAGGCCCTTTCAATTAGCAAATATCTATTGACAATTTTATTTTCACATTTGAAAAACAAATTTCTACTATTAGAATACATATTTTTGTCATTTTTTTGAAAATCATTATTGCAGTTTGCAACACGTTTTTCTTCTTGAAGTTAAAAGTAAAGATTTTTAATTAAAAGGTAACCTAGCTCCGGAGAGTCGTATTGCAAATGCCCGGTCCCGGTAGTGGGGTCGTTAGAGCGCCACCAGTTCTTTCCAACTAAACTGAAAAAGTTCCGCGAGTGTTGTGCAGGGTGGCTAGACCCTCTTGTTAAATCAAAAGGTACTCTATCTCAAGTCAACAAGAAAACAATCTATAATTTAAGGAACAATCTATTTGCTACTAAGGGTTTTTTTTTGGAAACAGCAACAATACTACGGTAAAAATGGCGAGTTAAAGACAAAAGAATGTCAAATGACTATTAAATTCAACTAATAATTGGTACAATATGGTGATTGTACGGAGACCAATTCTGCTGTTAACACTTAGTGCTCTGTATGCCTTACAACTAAATGCACTAAATACTACAAACCGAAGTGATCACTTTGATGTTAACTAAGCTAATTACATATATGTATGCGTGCGCTGTTTGCTGCACCAATTATACATGTAGCAATAATAATATGTAGCGATGAACGGCCACAATAATTAAATCAAATGACTCGATAAATTAATAAAAAGGATAAAATTAGAATAAAACTATTGAAAGCTTGGCTGTCAATGCTTGATTTATATTCAAATATTAGAAATTATTATTAATCGGCAAGAAAAATAAATGATTTAATGAAACTTAGCCCTTTTGAGGCACAATCTATGGTGCAAAATTCATAATGACAAATCACAAAAAAAATAAATAATAATACAGATAAATGCTTCTGTACGATACCCTTTAGATCCATCAAACTCTGGTGGAGACGCCGGGCACCTGTAGGTAGCTCAGGTACTGCCACTCGATGGCCCGAGGGAAAAACTAGCCGAGGACTCGTTAGCTCGGTGTGGAGATGCTCTAGTGTAGCCTGGAGCTAGGATCTGTGGCCAGGTGATTGAATTGGCCCGGAGACAGGACTTGTAGCACGGTAATGAAAGTTGTAGCCTGCTGGTAAAAGTGGTAGCCTGGTGGTAAAAATTGTAGCCTGGTAGAAAATCCCTGAAATAACCCAGTACGCATTAGACAAAGCCCCCTTACTTTAATAAAAACTATATCCCCCCTTGCATAAATATATTTTCTCTATAAAACAAATTCCCCCAAAAGATCAATTAATTTTCACTGACCATCAGCAAATAAAAGAAATACTGAGGTACAGACAACTTGAATATAACAAAGATACGTATGAGTCACCCCCTAAAAGAGAATATATACTTCCCCATATGATCAAACTCAAGTTACATTAAAATAAAAATTCAGATTTGATAAAATGGAGTAGATAAGATAACGTATGGGACACAAAGCAAATGGTGGACGAGGCACAAAAAAGGTTAACACAGATAAAGCAATTAAATCGTTAATTTATGCAAAAAAACTGTAGCAATAATTACCTCGTTCGTGTGTGAGGGATACGGGAGATTCGACGGGCTCGGTCTTAAACGACGAACTTGGAAAGCCTCTAGAAATAAAGGGAAAAAACCATTAGCGTCATGGCGTCGTCCGCGTGCTTCACAAGCAATAGGAAAAAAAAATAATTTCAGGGAACATGCTTACCTAGTACAGTATTTAGATCCCGATATATCAGTCGTGTCAAAACACAAAGAGATAGCACAATATATCCCCAAAGAATGGGTGGAATTAAATCACAATATTAATGGTTGAATCTCTAAGACTGCACTCACAGCAAACCTTCTTCTCGCCTTGAAAGGTAATATTTAGAAGGGCTCTCTGTTCATTTCCGTCAATTTGCCTTTCTCCTTCCCCGAGATTAAAGTATTACGTCAGATCAAGAAGTAGTAATGGGCTGAAACATGCCGAGTGATTCGATACAAGGAATAATTTTAAGATAATAAACGACTTAGTTCTCGTTTATTAGGATGGTGAAACGACGGCGGGAGCCACAATTAATGCACTGAAATTAAATGGTTCCAGAAATACCAGAGAATATTCCCCAACAAAACTATAAACTTTCAAAAATTTAAATCGACAGCTGCAACTATGAGAAATAGCCCATTCCAACAACCGAATGTTACAAAAAGTGCAGCATACCGGGTGGAAAGATAAATATATAAAGCAGTCCCAAAACGATCTAACGATCTCAGAAATGATCGGATGGATGGAGTCCAACAACTAGGGGTTCCAAAAAGTTATGAAATATTCAAACCGAAAATAAAATATAAATATGACGAGTCTAATGAAACGTAAAAGCGGGTTTGACTAACAAAATTCTTAAACATATAAATCGGTTCGAAGGCCGTTCCACGGTAATGTAATATAAATCAAGCCAAGCTATCCTAATAACAATGTGCTTCGCTTATCAACTAAAAAAATATAGTCACAATGTGTTATAAAAGCTACTTCAAATATATCGTTAACCTAAATTTAGAATAGAGTTAATTTACATTAAAGAATACGGCAATTTTAAGCTTATTGTCGGCAAATCGAATTAATAAATTTGGAATTAATTAACCAATGAGTATTGACTTTTCCACAATTCCTACCGCAAAATACAGCATTTTTTGCTAAATGCAGCGTATAAAATGAAATTTATATACTTGACACTGGCAAAATCGGACTGTTACAAGTTGATAGTTTAGTACACAAACAAATTATATTGTTATAAAATTTTTGAATCCATGGTTTGTGGAGACCCTCAATATGTGAATCCGGCCCTGGGTGTATATTATCTCCCGCACTGTTCCTGCTCTATATTAAGGATCTCCTAGACAGGACAAACAATTTTATTTACATCTTTGCAGACAACAGCATTCTTATATCCTCATTAATGTCGCGGACTCCAATGGCGGCTGCCCGTTCCCAAGCGAGCGAGAATATCAGATTGCTGCCATCAATGAGGATATGAACGCCATCGTGGAATGGAGTGAGGAAAATAATGTCCAGTTTAACGCAGGCAAGATTCAAGCAGCTGTCTTCTAAAAAAAAATACAAGCACCGCAGGACCTGACGTATCAATGACAGGACAAACACTGAATCTAGCCTCATCCATAAGCTTGCTGGGCATCAACATAGAAAGCAACATGTCTTGGCGTAATCACTTCACCAAAATTGCCAACACAGCAGCACAAAAGCTAGGAGCACTCTATAGAGCAAAAAAGTTGTATATACCTCATCAGTTCTTACTGCTCTATAAGGCCTAGATAAGACTATCTCTGGAATACTGATCCCATGTGTGGAGCTCGGCACCCAAACACTTGCTCAAGATACTCAAGATATTGGACTCCATACAGAGGAGAGCAGTCCGTCTTGTGAATGACCCAGAGTTGAGTAAAGATCTTGATAGCCTTGAAACACCCGACAGGCACAAGCTGCTCATCAACATACGATTCAATTGCGAACACCTACGACGATCCTGTTGCGGGACAATTTGCCTGGAGGACTGCCTCGCTCTGGAATGGACTGCCTCGCTCTGGAATGGACTTCCGAGTAACGTGTTTCCTGAAAACTACAACCTACAGCGCTTCAAGTCCCAACGTCCACCATCTTCTACGCACACGCACCGCTCGTTGAGGATTTTCCTTTTATGAGTGTGCCGAACATTGAAAAAAAAATCGAGCGCGCGCACCTACCCAGTATTCATGTGGACGTTCCTTTTTTTTCGCGAGGACAAACCCAGTTTTAACCCATCCGGGGATTTTATTTCTTTGAAATAGCGTCGGACCTACCCACTTATTTCCCCATATAATTTACCCAATGTTTAAGATGTTTTTTTATGCAATGATAACCCAAAGTTTCACTTTTTCAATAAATCATTTAAAATATCCTACACTGTCTACTAGATTAGTAAAAAAAAATCGGCTTCAATAGAGTATGAATATGTACGGGAAAGCAAATAAATACTTTAATAATTACACTTAACTGTAAATTTTTCTGTACCTGGGAAGATTTACATTTTCATTATAAGCGTCATTTATGTCTGATCTCATATAGTCATGATTCATGGTCTTGAAACGAATCCCAATGTCATATCCGAACATAGCTGAATCTATAACATATACAGGGTGTTACAAATTCGATGCATTAGCATTGCTATCTCGGTAACTATAAGAGATAGAGCGTAGGTTAAATAAGGGCAAAGTTGCGCAAATTAATAGGTGATTAACATGCCGTCGAGAAATTTAGAAAATTCCGTCTCATCTGCAAGATGGCTGTATCAAATTCTAAATCCGACGTTTCACTTTCGGGCCCCCTTCATCAACTTCATTTTTTTAAATACGGACCTGGATTTTTTATGTATTTTTTTAAAACCCTTTTATCTCCCAAAACCAACGATGTATCACACTTGTCCGATAGTGGTAACAAAAGGTTTGTTCTAGCAGCGATTTCAAATGGTTCCAAACCGTACGGAGTTTGCGCATAGCCATATAAGCGACGCTTATATCGTTATGCGCAAACTCCGGACGGTTTGAAACCGTTTGAAATCGCTGCTAGGACAGACCTATTATGTTGTCATAAGTGAAATCGGGTGAAAAAAGATCGCCCCATCTCTGTCTAACACATTATCTCTTATGGAAAAAATCTAGATTTGTTGATTTATTGATAAGTGCAATACATCTTTGGTTTTAGGAGACCAAAGCCTTTTTAAAAATTAGATAAAAAACCCAGGTCGGTATTTAAAAAAATAAAGTTGATGAAGGGGGCTCGAAAGTGAAACGTCGGATTTAAAATTTGATACCGCCAGCTTGTAGAGGAGAAAAAGTGGCAACAAGAGTGTGACATTTATTTTAATTTATCTCTTCAATCAAAGGCAGGAAAAAATAAAAATAAATTAGCTGATTTTCGTTTTTTTTACTGATATCTCTGGAAGTAGACGGAATTTTCTGAATTTCTCGACGGCATGTCAATCGCCCTTAAATTGCGCAACTTTGCCCCAATTTAACCTACGCTCTATCTCTTACAGTTACCGAGATAGCAATGCTAATGCATCGAATATGATCATATCACACTCACATACTTAAATATTTTCCAATCCAGTAGAGTTTGCCATCATATTTAAACAATTCCTTCGTTAGGTATTCGGATCACATTTGACAATGGAAAAGAAAGGGCTTATCATTTTCTTGATTACCTTTACATTAACTATAATAATGTCCGAATTTTGCTTCTTCAAAATACCGAGAAGTTTCGGATTGCCTTAGTTTTTTTTATGCCAACAATTGGCCTCTCTTCTATGGTAGTATTTTAGTTGACACTCCAATATCCATTGTTTCATTTATAGTTTCGTTTAGATGTTTTTTCACTAAGAACTTCTACGCTCACAGGAGCATATTTTGTGTTTTTCGTGCTTCATATTTCTACACCTATTTCCGTAGGGTTTACATTCTGCTCGATATTCTATATTATTTGCTTCAATTCCCAATTACACAATTACAACTCATGTCGATTTCTTCAAGGGATTTGCAGAGTTTTTCTCTTTGTTTGGTTTTAACATGGTTATTTGTATTCCAGTTTGTTGTAATTAATTTTCTATCATAGGCAACCAGACATGGCAGAAAGTATGCACCATATGGAAAAGTTTTCCTTCCAAGTGGGTTTTCACCAAAACCTTTTGGACTTTTTGTAAACAAATATCCTAGATATTGGGACGATGATTTTACATATAGTGAATTTCAACTTTAAACTGAAACTTGCGACTACAGTAATAGTAGATAATAATTGTCTCTACTAGGTTCTTCTTTGGATGGTCAACATAGGACTTTTGCCAGAATATCAACCGCGTGAAGCAGTTGACAGTTTTCTTAGAGCCCCGTACTTGATCCAGGATTTAACACAGTACTACAACAGGAAAAGGGCTCAGCTGCAAATGGCTAGTAAAGAAACATTTGTTGAGAAGGACTGTTTGTTGTTTATTGATAACTTGATAAATCATAAAGGTAAATAAAATTTTCCAGATTAAATTCAAATTGAATCCAAAAAGCAACCCCTAATGTTAGCGCTACATTTTTAAGGCGAAACCTATGAGTGTGCAAATTATTCGCAAGTTAAATTTGAATAAAATATTACAATAATAAAGTGATTTGAGCCTTTTGTGTCATTTACATTGTTGTACTGTCCTACTACTCAATAATCTTCACATCAGTTATAACATATAAGCTGTCATTAATAAGTGATAGACATAATCAAAATTTGCTAAATTGATATTTGTAAATTCCGTACTTTTCCTAAAAAATGTGATTTATTTTATTCTATTGCAAATTGTTCCAGATTTTTCAGCTTTGAGCAGCTTCCTAAATAGAAGGTGAAAGTAAAAGTCACAATTTCGTCTAAAATGGTTGAGATTCAATTTTTAAAAAGCAATTTTTGATATCTTCAATTAAAAGCTTTTATATGATGCCGTTCTCATATCATATACATTTGTTGTAGATATGTTCTATATTGTTGTGAGATTCATCTTTTTGAACAAACTATTTAATTTTCACGGGTTGGATTGACTTGAAAGGTAAATAATTTGTTCAAAAAACAACATATACAATTGAGCAGTAATAATGACTATAATTTGTTTTCGGTTAGGTGGAGCAGAAATCTTAAGACAACACTGGCAAGAAGACGGTGGAAGTGGCTTATACCCTCCTCCTTCATTACAGTCCGTACTTAGAACATATTTTTTGGATGGGCCAGATTTAGTGTTCAAGCATTCTTTGGTAACTTATACACTGTTGGATATTGCCATGACGGTAGATGATCATAATAAGGTTGGTTAAGGATCATTAATTCAAATTTGAATTCCATGAAATTAGGGCCAAATTAACCCAAGCTATTCAGGTTAATTAATACATCCAATAATATACAAAGTGGTTGATTTAAGAAGAAATGCCTTTAGTCAGTCACATAGTTTTGATACGTTCGAGAAGTTAGAATTGTTTGACACATTCCTTATTCAAACGTTTATTGCCTAGTAAATAGAAAATATTGACTCATCTTAATTACATCTCCCTATATATGTTTTCCATTATTATTACTCCTTTCGTATTTGCAATAAATCTTATTAATCCACTTAGAAGCATAAATAAATGCTTATTTTCTTTTACTTTTAGGTCATCAAACTTCTTCTAAAATTTCCCCAAATATTTGACTTGACCCAAAGTAACATAAAGATAGTTCAAGCGTTCTGGCATCTGGATCATGACGATTACGAAACAGCTCTGGAGACTATCCTGGATCCCTGTGTTTTATCGGAAGATCTTCAGCATTGGCACCATTCGGTCATGATGAGATCACTGCTTTTGCAAGATCAGTCCAGTTTGGCACTGCTATATCTACAGGTAAGTAAGATGCACTCCAAATGTCTTTCTAGAGAAGTAAGAGTTTTCTGTGATTGCAATACTAGTATAACCTCCTATAATGTTTGAAGGGTATACGCTGGTAAATAAGGCAGCTTCTTCAAATGCAATGTTTTACTAAATAAACTTTAAAATTCTTACACAAATTCGTGGTAATTTCTAGTCTGAAAGCTGTCTGACAGCAGCATAGAAAATACATTACAGGGAGACAGCGGTACGATCTCGATTCGTTTCGGATAGCGCGTAGCGGTGGCGCTGTATTCAAATAATATGAATTGATGGCAGTAATATTGCTTAGAAAAATAATGGCGCGTAATTTTGAAAACTTAAAATAATTTTATGTACGTATGATCGTACAATGTTCTCTGGTACTCGAAAGTGGCTTGAAAGCAAAAGCGATGGAATACATTTTTAGTAAAACCACGTTGGTTAACCTGTTGTTGATGATTTGGAAGCTCAAAATGGTCATTGAAATATAGAACATAACTGAATTTAGCCTTGATAGATGTTTGATGCAGAGCTTAGTAAACTTTAACTTTTTATTAGCATTATCTGGTACTTTTTCACTCGCCTCTAGCGGTCAGTGTTATAAACCATACTGATGAGTGCGCACGTGTCAGTCGAAAATGCAAATAATGTCTTCACGATCCAGTGAATTGCTTTCAACAGGTCTAGTAGTGCAGTGGTTAGATCTTGGCATACGATACGATACCCCGGGTTCGATTCCCGTTAGTGGCACAGTTTTTTTTATTTTTTTTTGAGGTTGTTTGTTTCTTTTTTAGATTTAGGTTAGATTTGCTTAGTTGCGCCCCCGGGGAATGTAGAACGTGTCTACTTTTGACGCAGATTCACCTCCAAATAACAACTAACAATTCAAAGTCAAAAAGTCGGAAGTCAAAAACCTCTTTATTTATAAAGGTGGTACATCATAAAAAAGTGCACTTAAATAAATGGCATCACACGTGTACTTAAATACTAACCTATAAAAGCCTGGTTTTCTAACCTGACTTCGCACGGGAAGTGCACGTGATTCACGGCAGAAAGTGTTGGGGGCCCCATCGGTTCGAAAGGGGAAGTCGTGGCCGGTTAGGACAGTGTTTAGGGTGGGTCGCTTAATGTAGGGTCGATTCCTACGAAGATTCTTCCAAATTCCTGCACGTGATTACGTGATCGGAAGGAGATCGGGGCGTAGGCCCTGCGGAGATGGGAAGTCTCTCTGACAGCAACTGGTTATATCTGCATTGTTTGAAGCCCCTTTGCATAAGACACTAGCCGTGCATGTACAAGATTTAAATGTGTGTGAATGTCCAGCCGGTGGTGGTCGAACCTTAAAACAAGCCGTGCATGTACAAGTCGGAGTCCCAGGAGTATATACTCGACATACTGGAGGCTCCAAAAATAGTATCTCTATCCATCAGGTGTAGCTTATCTGGGATGGGTCGCCCCGGCTCTAACTAAGCCGGGTAGAGGTCTTTTCTGGCTGAATTTGCTCACGCAAGAGTTTACTACTACTATTACTACTATAACCTATACAATGGAAAAAATATATATCACATTTTTGATACATTCAAAGTATAAAACACTATCGAAATTTAGAAACAGAGAAATTACATTTATAAACACTAATAGTAGTAGAAAAAAGTAGATAAAAAATGCCCGCTTTTTCCCGCCAGTATGGGTGGCAACACTGAGTACACTAAAAGTATGCTAGCGCATTCGCCATTTTATGGGAAATACTTTTAGCATTTTATTATGAAAATATTAAACATATTTTCAGGTAAATTGTTTTTATTTTAATTAAAATTCAAATTAGACATTAAAATAGCTATATTGTTTTATTACAGAGTCGAATACAAAATATTCATCATTTTAGTCTTACAATCATGTACCTATCTACAATCTAGATAACAACTTTCTACTTTTAATATGTATGTAAACATATTATAAATGAATTTAACATAAAAAAGAACAATATATTTTATATGGGGTGGCCAATTCTAATTGCTATTGAAATACAGCAAGAATAATACAAATAATGTTTGGGTATAGTTTATATTTAGCATTTCAGTCGTTGGTTCAAAATTTAGGAATCCATTTGCATCTTTTATACCCTCTTTGGTATGCAACAACGCGGTAACTGTTGTTGTATTTAATTTATTGCGTCACTTTTTACATTACTTAAGTCACTGAAAATTCTTTCAACGGAGGCGTTTGAAAATGGCAAAATTAATAGTAATTGTATAGCAATTTTTAAGTTAGGAAAGAGTTGCATGCCAGAAGCATTTTTAAAACGCATAACATGCTGCCAATATTCTTCAGCAGGTTTCGATGGATCCATTTGAAGTTGTTTATAATCCATGATACCATGGTGCCTCCTCTCATTGTCAAGTTCTTTGACAATGGATATATTCTTTTAAAAATGGAAACATGTATTATTTCCATTAAATACTTTACATTAAAAGACTGCACTTTTAGAGGATCAACAATCTCAATAACATCAAATACATTATCTTTAAAGACAAAACGATTTTTGATTTGGCTAGCAAGTTCTACATAAAAGTTAAGACAGTTTTTCAAAAAATAGGTTACATTTTCTTCTGGAAGCGTGGATTTTGACTCTAGTAGATTTTGACTGGCATCCACCCCTAAATAGACGTCATATAGTTTGTTAAAAATAGATGGAATTATGTGATTTAGGTCAAAAAGATTTTGTCCTAAACACTCTTTTTATAAAATTTGTACAAATTGTTTTAAATATCGATTCTTTTTCCGATCTAAGACGATATAGTAGATGCTTCAGATTGAAACAACTTATTAAACTCGGTTAGGAGGCCTAAAGTATAGCTCATGAATTCTAGATATAATTTGGTGATTGGGTTTGTAAGGACATTTGTAATTTCCTCTGTAGTACGTGAATGATCGGACAAAGATTCTACACGGAAGTAGCCAATTAAGGCATCATATTTTTTTAATACACGATCAACGCATTGTTTTAATGATAATCAGCTCTTGTTTGTAGGAAGTAATATTTTATGAACATCTATTTTAAAAAATTCCTGCATATCCAGAAGTTTACCTTGTCTACTTGAACTCACACTAAAATGTGAACCAATATTTCTTAACATATCTTCAATAGAACGTGGCAAAGTTAAGCAAGCGTTTGATGCAGCTAAATGCATTAAATGACATGAGCATTCAATACAAGTTATGTAAGGCAAATCTGCTTTTAATAAGGCATAAATTGATCGATTATCTCCAAACATTACATTGGTTGTGTCAGAAGAATATCCAACTAAATTTGTTACTGGGAGTTTTTTCCTAAAAGTACATTTTTTAAATAAACAATTATAAAGATCAATTGCTGTTGCACCATTTATCTCTTTCACGTCCAAAAATTTTGTTACAACTTTATTTTTTTCAGGACAAAGGTAAATAATGGTAAATGCACATTGTTTTTTTGTTGCACAGTCAGTTTTTTCAACCATAATAATTGAAAAAAAATTCCAAGGATTCGTAAAGTATTAATTAATTTATTTTGAAATACTTCCCCCAAGCAATTTTTAACAATTAAAGTAGCTTTTGTTCTACGAACTGCTAAGTTAGAGGCGATTTTCGAATCCGGAAATAAATTTGCACACAAGGGTCTTAAAGTATCCATCATAAGAAATGGTAAATTATTAGGAGCTACAAAACCGCATAACTTTATTTCAGCTCTTTTTACAGAATCCTCTGTAGCTAAAAATGTCATATCAGTAACTTTTTTGTTTTGACCTACTTGTCGTTTATTAAAAATATGTTTTTCCGAAACACTATGGCGTTTAATGGCATTTTTGTGTGCTGTTATATCACAATGGCATAATTTGCAAAAAGCATATTCATGAAAATTTTTATTATTTGTTGATTTTGTCAGCCAACCTTTAAATTCATCTATTTGTGTCCATGACTGACAATATTTATTATAACGCAAGCGTTGTTTACATGATGTTTTTATTGGTTTTTCCAATCTCACCAACGTGGAAGGAGGTTCATCATCTACTTCATGCTGATCATTGCTTGAATGGACAGCATTTAGTAGTGACACACACACAAAAGGGAGATCCTATGGTGCTCGACGAGCGGTGTGTGTGCGAAGATGTTTATTGACACGGTTCTTGAATAGTTGTAGGTTGTAATTAGGGGGAAACAGATGTCCTGGGAGTGAGTTCCACAGTGATGCAGTGCGCCAGACGAAGGAGTTCTTGTAAAGCGATGTTCTAGGTGTTTCCAGTTGTACGAGAAACGGGTGCGCTCTTGCCGTCTGTCGTGACTGTCTGACAGGGGCGGGATGAGGCGGGCCAAATCCAGGGAACATCTGCCGTGAAAGTATCTGTAAAACAGGGACATCTCGGCCACATGTCTGCGGTGTTCCAGACTATCCAGATTCCGGGTCAACTCCGGGCCGCCGACAAGACGCACAGCTCTCTTCTGAATGGAATCCAGAAGCTTTAGGGTGTGCTTTGGTGCGGCACCCCAGATGTGTGAGCAATATTCTAAGCACGGCCTTATTTTCGTTTTGTAGAGCGAGAGCAAGTGCTGCGGTGTATACAGTTTTTTGTTGCGAAATAGCGCACCAAGCTTCTGGCAGATTGATTTTGTGATGTTAGCAACGTGGTCATGCCAGGACATATTGCTGTTGACCGAGACACCCAGCAGTTCAATTGACGAGGATGAAGGAAGGGCCGATCCTGCCATAATGATATCAGGGCCCGCCGTCTTGTCCCTCTTGGTAAACGTGGCTGCTTGGGTCTTTGCTGCATTGAACTGGACCAAATTTCTGTCGCCTCAAGTTTGAACTTTCTCCAGGTCTTGGATTAATTGCTGTAATCTGCTCCTGTCTGCGGTGATAAGTCTCAGTCGCTGGTAAAGATTTTTCTGTTCCAAATTGGGAGACAAGGGTACTGTCATCTGCAAAACTGTAAACAGGATTATTCGTTTCGGTCAACAGGTCATTAATATAGATGGGGAACAGAGTTGGTGAAAGTATTGCCCCAGATTAACCTACACCAGATACGAAACTCCATGTCGGCACCTTTTTTTGGCCTCCCCACAAAGGCGGCATCGGTGTCGGCTTAAGGCGCGCGTTTGTTGGACCATGGAAATAATTTATTTATTGTGATTCCGGAAAAACGTTAGTTGCACCAGTTAAGAAATTAATAAAACTACCAGAAAATTAAAATAACATTTTATATTATGATGAATTTGCAAACCAAACATCAAAAAATCTATTATAAATATAAATGAGACAAAATTTTAATTTTTCGATTGGTTTTGTCTGATTTTCTCAAGGATTTAAAATCTCTGTTGGCGTGTTTAAGAGTATAAAAAATTCTAAGTCTTATAAATAAGTTGACGGTGTGCATTTTCGCAAATTGTTTGCAAGGATGACCAAATTCTATTTTGCTCATTTCAGTAAGGTCGTTGGAAATTCCAGGCTTTGTTGACAAAGCATCAAATAGTGATACAAATATTTTTTCTAACTTATAAATATAAAAGAGGAACTTCGCGTTGGGAGATTTTAAACTCCGAAAAATATTTTCTTCGGAGTCATACGCTTTAAAATGCGTTAACAAATTAGAGTTATTAAGTAAGTTACATTGTTCTGAGAAATTTATGCAAATTTCACAAGAATGAATATTTAATGCTTTTTTAATTAAATAGCCACATACATAGTTAAAAGCATTTTGAGTGGTCATATTTATACTCGACGCGCCGAACAGATTCACTAATCACGGAAACAATAAATTCAATAACTCATCTTATTTTATGATTCCAAACATAGGGACTTTGATAAGACATTCTATTTGTATTTGTTGTATTATGAACAAGAAAAAGATAAAACAATGATTCGATTCAATCCTAAAATGAGACGAATTATTTCCGCGATTAGTGAATCTGTTCGGCACGTCGAGTATAGCTCCCTGTAGTCGCATTCAGTAATCGTTATTGCCACAACTGATTCTACTAGAGGTTGGGTTCCCGTTTTATGATAATTTGAAAAATGAAAGACGCCTCAATAGAAATAGTTCTGTAGGCAGAAATGTCTGACATAAGGTCAAACGTCTGTCAATATTTTTTTGGCATTTTCCCATTTTGTTTGATGATATCTGCACACGCCACTGCTACTAATGTTAGATCCTCGTCACTCTACATTTTCCCACCGACTTTTACACAACACGACTTTAAACTGTCGTTCAAGTTCGTACGTCTGTAGTAAAACTAAACGTACGTTATTGTGTGCGTGTTGATTAATGCATTAAGTCATCAAGGTCCGTGTGTAGGGTTCTTATTACTTTGACTTGTCAATTGCGTCATGCAAATAATAATCACCGTAAAAGTGTATATATACGTTTATCATATTTCTGTATAACAAAACTTGCTCATAGAAAAAGTACAGTGTTTTACTCGTCAAACATTGCCAGACTCGGCTTTGCCTCGTTTGGTAAACTGTTTTCTCGTTGCAGAAAATGCTGTTTTCGTCATTCGTTAGATAATATACTATTTTCAGATAATTTACATGCGAAATTAGTCAAAAGTGATAGAATGTTCGGAAATGAGGTTTTGGAAACCGTGACGGAAATGTTAGGTACATACCTGATCTGAATGCACCACCTTTTAACCTTGAATGCCTAAATTTATCTGCTTGCATGTAGTCTACGGTTCTAACACTCATTTCATGATTTCATTATGCTTTTAATTTATATCTATTTATTTCATTACTTGTTAAGCGATCTTACTTGCAGCCGAAGTCGATGGTAAAGAAGATTCTATTACAGTTTCTTTAACTATTTTTACCTTAAAAGTGTATGATCCTATTATTGCTACGTACTTATTCTATAAAAACTGATCGAATATGGTATTTAATTCATGTTTTATTCATCAATCAGCCTTTTTAATGAAAGGCATACAATAAATTCAGAAAACACTTAAAAATCGAGGGGCCCTAATATCTAATAATAATTACCTATTTCTTTTATCATTATCAATTCCTTGACGTCGATAGATAATAATTTATTGTTTTACATACCTTGTGGAAAGCGGTTACATTTAACAAATTCACACGTTCGATGATCATTCGTAATCAAAGCGCTCAGTCTAAAAGTTCAGCCTCGCGAGCTCTACTGAAATGCGATCGAACAGAATCGCCCGTACTATTCCTTCCGCTCGATCTGGGAAGAAAGTAGGGGGAGCTGTACGCTATTGCCGCCGCTTACATTCGTATCTGGTGTAGGTTAATCTGGGGTATTGCGCCCTGAGGCACGCCCGCGTTAATGGTGAATGTGTCTGAGATGTGTCCATCAACTGCAACGTGCAGAGATCGGTTCTTAAGGAAACTGGCAAGCCCGCTGCAGAGAGAGGCTGGCAGTCCGAAAGACGGCAGTTTGTTGAGCAGTCCGTCATACCAAACTCTGTCGAATGCCTTCGAAATATCCAACGCAACCGCTCGAGACTCTTCGTAGTTCTCAATTGCCCTACTCCATATATCTCCTGTCGATCTCTCTTTGCGAAATACATATTGATTATCGCTGATTATTCTGTTGTTCTCGAGGTACTTGAGTAGTTGCTGATTGACTACACGTTCCATGACTTTGGAGATTATTAGAAGCAATGCAATTGGGCGATAGTTTGAGGGTGTGGTTTTCTTGCCTTTTTTTGGAACAGGTTACACTCGAGCGACTTTCCAAGAAGATGGGTAAATCCCTTTTTTGTAAGACAGACAAAAAAGCATGGAAAAAAAACGGGTGTTAGTTCGTTGGCGCAGTTCTTTAACACGATGATGAAACTTGATTTCTGCCATTGTAGTGTTTATGTTCGATATGGTGGGGAGAGCCTTTCCTTGGGGGACGTCTAAGGTAGAGTGCTGTAGAGTGTTGACGGACCGACACAATTCTTTATATTTTTAAATTGCTGTTCATATTTTATTCCCAATTTAATTGTTTTTTATGTTGTACAATTGCGATCAAACACATTCATAGCTGTACTGAATATTTAAAACTTTTAACACTGGCGATATGTTTACAATTAGTGCAACATACATAGTGATCTGCACAGATCATCTCTGTGATTTTCTCCACATGTTTATTATTTCTGCTTACATTCATTTGCCATAATATGAAGCACTTGCCAGGCGTTTTTCTTTAATAAAAAAAAGAAATACTGTTTTTTTTTGGAAATTTAAAAATAATAAAATGAATGATGTTGAATACTTGTGGAGCTATGACGAGTTCCACCAAGGATAGAGCAGTAACCACCTACCGAATCCGACCAGATCTCCTTCCCTTGATTAGACACTGGGCGAGATCAAAACGTAAAGTCCTGCAGCAAGTTGTTACGCGTGCGTGCAATTTGCCCACAGCTCCGTCGTGAAGTTCTTGGGGCGCCACCGACTTCGAAACGGACCGAAGTGGAAGTCCCCGCGTTGTTCCCGGAACTTGCTACAAAACCTCAGTTCCTGATATCCCGTCGGTAAAATTAACTGGATGAAGTTCTCCTAAATGAAAAAAAAAGAAGGGTGTATACGCTCAACTATTGTTGAGCCAAATGAAACACGGCGAAATCAAATTTATCACTTTAATTTATAAAACACACAACAAAAAAATAAATATCAGGTGACTGCGTTCAAGTGATTCCCAAATTCGTGGGAGTGGGTGGTTCGAGCCAAACAATGGCTGAATAATCCAATAAAAAAAACTTGATATACTTAAGAATAGTTCGTGGTGATCACCAAAAAAAAAAAGGCGCTCTAAGCTGATCTCTATTAGAATAGAGAAAACTTATGGTGCACAAAACAAATTTTTCCCCAACACCGGGGAACCAAAGAGAATAAATCTACGCTAATCTAGCACTTAACTTAGCTCCTGAACAGCTGATGTCCTATCCCCAAACAATCCGGACACTCCGGAAGGACTAGGCTCGAAATACAGCAGGCAGGTAAGCCCACTAATTAGGTCCTCACAAGTGTAGAGGCTCTCCTCGTCCGGCTTTCTGCCTCCGGGGGTACAGCCCTAAAAATGAAAAATTTCCTAACAACGAGCCACCACGATATGAGACTCGATTGCTAATATACCATCCTTCCAAAACAACGATAAATCGGCAGCATTACTAATTAGTAATTAAAGAGTTTTTTTTAATTAAATTTTATCTTAACTTTTCAATCGAAGCAAAAAAAACAAAAATCGAAGGCCAATTAATTAAAGCTCTCTCGCAATGATATAATTGCAATCGAGAGAGGAAACATTACAATTCTTATAACTTAATATTACTCACGCATAACTACAACATTAAATTCGATCAAAGGACGCCACCATTCACAATTAAAAATAATGATAAAACATTTCATCAAAACAGTGATTAAATACATTGTTCCACTTCCAAACCAGATAAAATTCACCATTCGGACAAAAGAATTCCAATCTAAATAATAAACAAAGGCACGAAAATGGACTTAAATGCAAAGAAAGAAAATCATGCGGCGTGAGATAAACAAAGAGCCGGCCGGTTAAAAACCCCGCAATATCACTGTTCAATACAAAATAGCCATAATTCAAACGCAAAAATACTAGCATAGTTAAAATATCAGACCAAAATCGCAAATTATACTTAATTAAACCAGCGTACTAGATAAATTTAAATCAGATTAACAGGTTAGGGTGCCTACCCTCCAATTTATTTAATATCTTATTATTTAATTGAAATTTATTTAATCACTCGAGCCCAAAGTTCAGTAAGGCAAAACTATGGTCGAATGAGCGCCAGCATATGCACTCTCAAAAATAACTGAAGTAGGCAGCCTTCCTTAATACAATTATTAAACATAAATGAATCACTAGCTAATTACATCGACCCAACTCCCCGGTTAGTGTGTCTAATTCAGAATTAAACGCATCTAACACGAATAGCTAGATGTCGCTTGCTAAAAAACCAATTAAAAAACCAATATTAAAATTGGAAAAAGAAACATAATTTCCATGGTACCGGTTCCAACTTTGGTACGCTAATGAAATTCACGATAAACCGCACTATTAGCTTTAATTACGTGAAGGTTATGAATAAAATTGAAATTCAAAATGCACATACGATAGCAACAATTATATAGTATACAAAGCCCCCGGATTGATCCAATGCATCGGGCCACTGCAATCGCCGAAAATGTACGACGCGAAACGTTCGGAAATAAAATGAAATGCGTAGTTCGATCGTTCATGGAAAAAAAACCGAGCGCAACTAGCAACTACGACAAATATCTCGTTTTTAATTTAAAATCCCCAAGCCCGTATTATTCTCGTATCAATTCAACCGTACAAAATAATCAAACGGCATTGACAGAAATATTGACTCTAATGACCTTCGTAATTAGGAAGACAACACAATAAAATAATTAGACAAACATTTGAATCCGTAATTAATGATAAATACAATAATGCCATAAGAACCCGAAAATCGCCAAATATATGCTAATAATAAGGAAATAATCTCACCTCTGTAAAAACTCGGAGGGCACACTGGACGAAACGCCAGGCAAAAAAACATGAGTCAAGCTAACTGACTGACTCCGCACTATAAGATGCCGTTACCACGGAAATAAATCCTCTTTACGAGATTTCCGTACTTAAAAACACTATAGGCAATCCAAACGATGTTTGCCAAAGCCAAAACGGGAAACTCGGAGGTCAGTTGATAAAATCCGCCCAAACTAAATTGGCGAGAAGAAACTTTTCACATCAACTATCAATCAATCAATAACATTTATTTAAAGGCCGTTACAATATAAGGTCACTTAATCCTAATAATATACACATTTCTAAGGCTATGGTTGGCGTATGTACAATGGTAGTTGCATGCTACCGGATGCTTCTACAGCTCCACAGCATACACGAACGCGACTTGGGTCGATCGGATGCCCGAAATGTGCACTAGAAGGCATGTGACAAAGCCCAGTGTTATCTAGTCTTACTTAGGCTCTTGCCTTTCAAGAGATTTACTAGTGTGAATTACTAACAGATGACAATTGAGCTAGATGACTTGTTTTCCGAGTAGAGGGATGGTGGGGAAAACACACACGAAAAACCCCATACCACGGTTCTTTGGTTTTAGCCATTCATACAGTCATTCGTACATTCATTCATACATTCATTCATCGCTAACATAGTCATGCTACTATGAGAGCGTAGAAGAGTATCTAAAGATAGCCTTAGTGCGAGTGGAAAAGTAATTAGATATTAGAATACTTGGCGAAGTGTAGCCATGCTGCCTCTGCCGGAACATGGGAGCGCAGAGACGGTTACAGATCAGTTTTCTAACTGCTCTGTTAACGGCTGACTATATGTTTGTCTATATATATGGTTTGTGGGTTCCTTAGCATGCCCCGCCCACCACGTTTTTGACACGTAGTGGGAGGAGCATACCGCAGCTTTACTCGTGCTTTGAGGGTGCCATATATAAGATGTGTGCTCCTGCTACTTTCTGATAGTTTGATAGTAGCAGGGGTGGGTGAGGGTGGATAGGGGTGGGATTTTCAGGGATAAGGGAGAGATTTGCTTACGGGGGTCTGTGTTCGAGGTAGAAGAGAGATGTTTTCTGATGTATGGGTCCATGTTTGGCCTTGTGGTTCGGGTTGTATCTGACATCTGCAATGTTAGCGGCTCTCGGCGAGCCGCGAATGCCATACTCGTAAAATTTGCATGCTAGTCTATCAATATGTTCATTGACGTACTCAATATGGGCCCAAGCATGCAGATCCGCGATCCTGGCATAGCGGCTCGCCTAGAAAGCCACTCTTAGATGGCGATTTTGAAGTATTTGCAGTTTCTGCTTTTGAGTGTCTGAAACCGTGTGTCTGAACACCAAACAGGAGCACCATACATCAGAAATGGCCTCGTGATCGCTTTGTATAAAATGACTTTATTTGCGGGACTGAGGAAGGAACCATGCCTGATAAGAGGCTTGAACTTATCGTACACTATGTGGTTCGTATTTTGTATGTAAGTGATGTGCCTCACAAAATGTAAGCCTCCTATCAAGCATGGATTCCAAGGTATTTGACTTTGGGCTTAGGAAGGATAAGGGAATTGTTCATTTGAATTGGTTGGATATCAGTATTTGTAAATTTTCGCGTAAATACGGCCAGTTCAGTTTTATCAACATTCGAGCGGATTTTCCAGTTAATGTAAAATTCGTTTATGTGCTGCATATGAGCACTAATGTACCGCCTCCTGTGCGTTGAAGGCTCTGGGATACAGGGCAGTGTCGTCAGCATAAAATGCTAGGGATGAGTTAGGGTGCGAAGGAAGATCTGCTATGTAATAGCTGAATAGCTGCGGTGATAGCACTGTTCCCGGTGGGACTCTTGCTCGTATCGGTCTCAACGTTGATTCCGATCTATTTATGCGTACCGAGAAAGAGCGCCCGGCCAGGTACGATGCAACTAACGCTGCCATATGCAGCGGGAATCCGTGCGTTATAAAAAGTTTGTACAGTAGGCCGTTATGCCATACCCGGTCAAACGCTCTCTCTATGTCCAGGAGAAGCAAAACGGTACAATGCCCGTCATTGAATCCCTCGTATATATCATGTGCAATCCTCGCAGCGAGCATGCTACTGCCATGCCCGCTATGAAAACCGAACTGCTCGTCCGGCAGTATACGGAGATTCTGGGCGGCTTCGTTAATCCTGGACAATATAAGTTTCTCGGCAAGCTTACTCATCGTGTTGAGTAGAGAGATAGGGCGATAAGAGCTAGTGAGCGTTAAGTCCTTCCCGGGCTTAGGGAACAGCACTATCCGCCCGATCTTCCACGAGCTAGGAAAGTGCTGCAGACGCAGTATAGCGTTCACTATGTCCATTAAATGCACAAGGGCTTTGTTGGGTAGGTTTTTGAGGAGTAAGTACGGGATCATATTCGGCCCCGGCGGCGCCTTATTCTTGGGCAGATGGCTAAGAACTTTGCGAATTTCAGTGGGGGTTACAAGTAGCCTCCTTATCACAGGGGGCAGTATAGGATAAGAGTGACTTAGAAATCGAGCTACCTGCTCCGTGATTTGGCCGTGCAATGGCACGGTATCAGGTACTTCTCCATGTACACCCTCGAGGAAGTCAGCAAAAGCCTCGACCTTTGCCTGATCGCTCAAAAGATTCTCGCCGCGATGGCGAATAGCGGGGATCTCGGTCGGGCCTCTACGAACCTGCCTCGAGAGCCCACGGCGTGCCTAGCCCCTCAACGAAGCCCATCCACGTCGCGTGAGATTACGTGGCCTGAGGTATTGGATATCCAGATTGTCTTGGAGCAAACTGCAAATGATTCGGCCTTTTTGGTTGGTAGCGGTGTCACCGTACGCGGTGTGCTTCGCGTTCAAGTCACCTATTAGAATTGACCGCTTGTCCGGTTCTAATAGTGCAATAAGGTCAGCTTGTGTGGTGCGCAAGTTTGGAGGAGCGTACGCGCCGCTGATACACAGGCCGCCGTCCAGCTCGACGCTAACGAACTCAATGATCGATCTTGGCCGTGTCTTTCTTTTATACCTGACTGACCTGTGTATCAGGCAAGCCACGCCTCCTCCGACTACGTTTGGCCTATCAAAGCGTTGCACTGAATAGTTTCGCACTTTGATTTTGAAGTCGCGATTAATGGGAGTTTCAAGTAAGAAGACAATCTGAAAATTGGATTTGTACATGAAATGCTTAAATTCGCCAAGTTTGTTTCTAATACCATTACAGTTCCAGGACAGAATATTTAACGGAAACATTGAAAACGAGTCATTTAGATGTTATATTTCAATATTTCGGTCGAGAAAAATTGAATGGTCCCTTGGAGAATTTTGACTTTGTCATTGTTACATGACTCGAGCATGCTGCAAAATTCATCAAGGGCAAAGAATAGTTCGTTAACATTTACTAATGAACTGATTTTTGTTACCACATTTGAAAGACTAGACAACATGATTTGCGCATTGCCACTTACCCCGCTATTCCCGGTGCTAGCTTGCGCGGTTTGTGTATGTTGCGGCTGCGGGGGGCCCGATAGTATTCGGGAAGTTCTTGTCGTACTGCTGTGTATTCGATGGGTTCCTGTCGCGTTTGGGGTTGAGTCTGGGGTGGTTGTCTTGTTTTTGTATCCCGGCCTCCTCTCTGTTGACCACGCCCCTGCCAGGCCGCCGTGGCGGGCGCGGGTGCAGTTACAAATTGCTTAGGGGGTTGTTTACTCGATTTCAACTGATTGAGCTTGTAGACATAGACAGGGCAGGTGGTGTCAATCGAGCGGTGCGGCCCTCCGCAGTTGGCACAGCGCACCTCTGGACTATTGCAGGAAGTGATCTCATGTGCTTGTCACATTTACTGCATTTGAAAGCATTTCTGCAATATGACATGGAGTGCCCGTGGCCTTGGCATCTCCTACACTGCATTATTGCCGTGTATTCCTGCGATTCTCCCATGAAACTCTGATGTTCATTAGAGTTCGTATGTCTTGTATTTTCTTTAGCGTTACGGTTGCTTCCGTAACAACTAAGTAGAGAGGGTCTTTGGTATTCTTCATTTCGAAGATGCTCTTTATATTATAATTATCTTCATAGAATGTTATGCTATAAGGGTTGTTAGTTTGAATTACCTGTAATGCTTTGACTTCTAATTGTATTTTGTTATATTTATTTTATATATTAACTTTTACCATTTTAATCTTTTTTTTGTATGTCAGAATTTAAAAATTACAGTTACATGCTACATGCTACATATATGAATTAGTGCTAAGTTTTCTTTTTAAACAGCTTTGTCAATGAGAGAAAATCTTCTGACAATAAAGCATATTTGATTTGATTTGATTTGATTTGATATTCGTCTGTCAAGTGCCTTTTAATCTCGTTTGTAGGGTTATCGCCGTCGAGACCTCTCAGGACGAAGGCTCTAGTTTTTTGATTCCTTTCCGCATAGCTGTGTATGCTTTCGGCGTCCATAACCCTTTTGAACACAGCCCAGTCCTTCTCGTTTTCTAGATAGAAAATGGTGCTGTTGCGCGCATACCGGGTGATTCTCAAAAGTGGCTCACCCCTATAACTTTTTTGTTTTTAGAGATAAACAAGCGAAATTCGGTGTGTAGGTATAGTATATAAATATGTATTTTTTGACGTATTCAATTGTTTTCTGTCACTTCAGGTTTGACCGGAAGTGACCATTACTTTCTAATATTAAATGGGACACCCGGTATATTTTTACTTATTTCAATAGAAAATCACATTGTGAGTACAATGACACCCCATTTGTCACTTTTTGACATTTACCTTCTTAAAATTTTCAATTTTCAGTCTAGAGTGCCATGAATGAGTTATAACGGTTAATTTTGGATCAAGTTGCGAGGGAAAAATAGTTTCGATCGAGTTTTACTTTTCATTTGTTTTACAGGTTCATTTAAAGTTTGCAAAATCGTAATTATGACGTTTACTCAATTTTTTCAAATGGAACAAAGGTGGCTCATTACCATATCAAGAAAGGGCATCTTGTTACGAATAATTTGATACCACACAATCGATATTTTGAATAAATATCCACTATCATAATCTGTCTAAAAGCTTTAATTGTTTATTGTGTCGGTCATCAACCGGCATCGTTGATAGTGAAAAAAGTAAGGAGGCTTTGAAAAATATTAAGAAAATGTTATGACATTTTTGTGCAGCCATATTAAATGTGTCAGTTTTGCCAGAAATTCTTAAGAAACAATATTTTTATAATCAGTTCGTTATTACAAATTGGCAAATGGAATTCCTTTGTCCTCACTTATAATGAATTGGATTCAGTTACCATCTTCGGCCTCATTTCGAAGTTTTTGTTCCATTTCTGGAAAATAATGGCTGTCTGTTGGAATTACTTTTCGCAAAAAGCCGGCGCTGCATCAACGGCATTTTTTCTAGGCATCACCATAAATTAATAGCATATTAATTTTCTAATTTTGACTGTAATTTTCCATTTGGCAATTTATAATAACGAATATAATATTATACAAATATTGATTCTTGAATTTCTGTCAAAACTAACAAATTTAATATGGCTACACAAAAATGTCATAACACTTTTTTTATCACTTTCCAAAGCCTACTTGTTTTTTTCACTATCAACGATGCCGGTTGATGACCGACACAATAAACAATTAGAGCCTTTAGACAGATTATCATACCGGATATTTATTCAAAATATCGATTGTGTGGTATCAAATTGTCCGTAACAAGATGCCCTTTCTAGATATGGCAATAAGCCACCTTTGTTCCATTTGAAAAAATTAAGTAAACGTCATAATTACGATTTTGCAAACTTTAAATGAACCTGTAAAACAAATGAAAAGTAAAACTCGATCGAAACTATTTTTCCCTGGCAACTTGATCCAAAATTTACCGTTATAACTCATTCACGGCACTTTAGATTGAAAATTAAAAATTGAAAATTTTTGGATGGTAGATGTCAAAAAGTGACAAATGGGGTGGCATTGTACTCACAATGTGATTTTCTATTGAAATAGGTAAAAATATACCGGGTGTCCCATTTAATATAAGAAAGTAATGGTCACTTCCGGTCAAACCTGAAGCGACAGAAAACAATTGTAAATATGTATTTAGATACTATAACTACACACCGAATTTCGCTTGTTTATCTCTAAAAACAAAAAAGTTATAGGGGTGAGCCACTTTTGAGAATCACCCGGTATTTATTTAATCGAGAGCTTTGTGATCTGCATTTGGCGCATATCTGTCAGCAGGTCAGCGTGTGCTTTCAGCTTGCCTTGCATCACGATAGGGGGTGGCGGTCCCACTTTCGTTTTAAAGTCTGCTTGCGCCTTTTTCTAGATTCGGGCGCTAGTTCGGGTTGGCCCTTTTTTGCGTTTCCGCTAATAGACGAGGAAGCGACGACGCTACTCGTATCATCCTCTAAATCCGATAATACATCGAATTGGTTTGCGTGTGGGAGATTTTTGTCGATGGCTTTGTCCGGTTCTTTTTCATTTGGTACAAAGTCCGTTTCCAGGTCCGAGCTCTCATCGGCTGTTTTTTGCCGCTTTTTTTGGATTGACCGGCCTGTGTCGATCTTTGCTTTGATTGGTTCTTTTCTTTTAGCTGATGAGGAAAACCTTAGATCATGAGCCCTTTTCAAATGGTCTATTCCCTTATTGAGATTAGGGAGGATGCTATCCGTCGATTGGTTCGATATGGTTTTCAGGGTAGGCGCTATTTCGGCGCAAACTTTGCAGTCTTCTGCGTGCTTTAGAAGGCGCTTGTAAATGTAGCCACTGCGCGTTATAATTACGTCATTAGGCGTGCTCCGTGAGTACTCTGAACGAAAGGAAGAGGAATCATCTTCCCTGTCAGACATTATGGGGGTGTTAGCGAAGGCAGTTGCCGGGGTTACGTCCCCGGCGACTAAAAACGTTAAGCAATTACGCTTTAAACGGTCTTTACTAGTTACAAAAGTAAACAGCAAGCAAAGTAGATATATATAGCCGGTTGACCATCCTCCACCGCGTGGAGGGATGCGCAGTGGTAAAAATCGCTCACGTGGGCTACGCCATTTTTAAAGGCGTGGCATCATATAGTTGACAGATGACAGATGACAAACGACAGATGACAGATGACATTTGACAGCTGACAGATGACATTTGACAGCTGACAGATGACTGTTAATGACTTGCGCGGTAGTAAAAACCGCTCACGTGGGCAAATCGCACACGTGGGCACCACCTGTTTTTAAAGCGCGACATGTGATGAATTACAAGTGACATTTGACAAATGACAGCTGACAAATGACAGGCCACGCATGAGTTGTAACACGGTTCCCGCGAAGACCGGCGCTAGCAGGGGGGCGCCATTAAATTCTAAGCCGTGATGTCATAGCTATAGGTTAGGTCACTTGGGCCTATGTTTAATATATCAAAAACTCTTTTTTCTAACAAAAACAAAAATCTAATAACCGACTCGAACTAATATATTTTAAATAATGCAAACCAATCATAATATATTTTAAATAATGCAAGGCGTCAGGCTGACGGGTCAATAGTCTATAAATAAATGATATCAGCCACAACGACTTCCTGTTTATGCAAGTCGATATCAATGAGATTTTAAATAATGCAAACCAATCATAATATATTTTAAATAATGCAAGGCGTCAGGCTGACGACCTCCTGTTTATGCAACGACTTGGCGGGCTGGCATAATGTAAATATCTATGCATAAATAATATCAACCACAATGGCATGGGTTAGAACATCCTGACCGCAAAAGCAAGTCGTAACAAAACAGTGTGACGAATACCAATTCGGTCTATAAATATATTACACAACGCGAAAATCAGTCAAACTGGTTCTCTCGGTGAAGCAAGCACCTACCTTAAATCAAGCGACAATTTAGACACTGTTTTATTTTGTGGTTCCAAGTTTTTTGCATACGGTAAGTTTTTGAATCTATTAAATTACTTCGGGAAATAATACGAATATACTGAAATTAAATTTGGTTAAATAGTGTAGATATAAAAACTGTTCTCTTATAACTCAAGTTGAATGATGTATGTATGTTAAGAACATTTGCTAACTTGATAGACGGTAAACTATGATAGTTTAACTACACGATTTTTTCAAATAGGGCCCAAAACTATATAGACTTTAGACGAGTTTTTTTTGTGTATAAGTTATACGAAAAATAGTTAAACAAAATAAATAAAGTAAACTCTGTGGGCATTAGAGTAAGGACTTGTGCTTTTATAGCTCAACTAAATATAATATAAAATATAGGAGATAAATTATTAAATAGCTAAGATATGGATTATATATATTTTTTTTCGATTTTTCAGAAAATGTTCGCCTGTGAATTCTGTACCCGCTCGTTTACCAGGAAGGATAATCTAAAACGCCATGGAGATTGCAGACCTAAAACCATAGCCTGCAATCAATGCGGTGGGATCTTAAAATCGGAGGCGGCCCACCAACGTCATCTTCAGCGTAAGCATAGGGTCACCAAACGAAAAGCCAACACACCAGCTGGAGCCCTACCCACCATTCCTCAGCCTGAAGCTCCAGCTGAGATTCCACCACAACCCATGGCCAAACGGCCTAGACTTGACCAAGATAATAGTAAGTTTTATTTTTAGGTTATAATAATAATAATAATAATAATAATAATAATAATAATTTGCTTTACTAAATAATGTTTTTTGTTTCAGTACCTTCAACTTCATCTACACGGCGATGTGATGACTGTGGCTTGGAGATCTCCATCACTCGATGGAGAGAACATCTCGAGGAGCTCCAACACATCGCCAACACCTGTGCAGCGCAGGAGGAAGCAGTCGTAGTGGTTGAGACAGCATTCCGAACCCGAGTTGCAACATACCGTCTTTCTTCAAGCCAAGATCCTACCAGTGTGATGAGATTTTTAGGTAATCTTAGAGAAAACTTCATCAAGCTGGTAGGAACTCAAGTAACAAGATTTGGGCATATTAAAGTCGGTGTGGTGCTATTCGGCCGGTTCCTCCTGCAAACAAAGGAGTTGGAGGAGGTCAAGTCTTTTAACACCAAGTTCCGATCGGTGAGCGAAGGGACAGACTTGGAGGAGTTGTTCAGCCAGTTTCAGACCATCTTGGACAGAAAAGCTTCAGAGTTCCAGGAAAAAGATAGTGGTATGTATTTTATTCTTAATGATTTTTATCCCCGATTTTTAAAATAATGATTTTCAAGCATTGATTTGTTCTGTATTCTAAACAATATTTTTTCTTTTGTTATAGGCTGGGCCCTTCAACAACTCCTCCATTTGGAAGTGTGTATTAATAAGGTCAACCCAGTGAAGGCATCGTCATATATTCCGCTGCCAAAAGAAATAGAATCGAAGAAGGCTGTTCTCAACATTCAAAATCAAGACGAAAAATGTTTTATGTGGTCAGTCTTGGCTTCCTTGCATCCAGTTGATTGGACACAAAATGCAAATAGAGTCACGAACTATACGCCATTCGTCAATGAACTGGACTTTACAGGTATGGAATTTCCGATTAAACTGAAAGCCGTGTCAAAGTTTGAACAACTCAATGATATTTCCGTCAATGTATATGGTTTAGATAAAAATTTTGAAAATGGCAGAAATATCACTGAGGTTGTAGGTCCTTTATACTTTACTAGATCACGAAAAGCGAGGCATGTCAATCTACTTTTAATCAGTGATGACTGTGGAAATAGCCATTACTGTTTAATAAGAAACATGTCTCGCTTAATATCAAATCAACTAAGCAAACATGATCATACTAAACACTTGTGTGATGGGTGTTTGGTATATTTTTCAACTCAAGAAAAATTAACAGAGCATCAAAAATACGATTGCGGTCACGTTTTGGCTAAAGTCCCGACAACAAATTTAAAGAAAAATAAATATGGCGAAGAGATTCCTGAGAATATTCTTAAATTTACCGATTTTGAAAAGAAATTAAAGGTACCTTTTGTTGTTTACGCCGATTTCGAGACTATTTCTAAACCCCTCAATATAGAGAAAAATGAGCTGGATCCTGAAATATCCTATACAATGCGAACGCATAAGCATGTCCCTTATTCTTTTGCCTACTATATTAAATGCGATTTCGACGATTCTCACTCTATATTCAAAACATTTAGGGGGGAGGATGCGCATAAAGTTTTCGTAAAGTGGTTAGAGACTGATTGCAAATCGATCTATAACCAGTTTTTGAAAAATATTGTGTCAATGCTTCCTATGAGTATTGAACAAGAGAGAGAGTTTCGTGAAGCTAAGGATTGTCATATTTGCGAGAAACCGTTTAAGCTGGACGACAAACCAGTAAGGGATCATTGTCATCTTACGGGAAAATTTCGGGGCGCGGCTCACTCTATATGCAACCTAAATTTCAAAGTCCCTTCCTTCATTCCCATCTTTTTCCACAACATGTCCGGCTTCGATTCTCACCTGTTCGTGAAAGAACTAGCTACCGAAAACGAGAAATTGGATGTTATCCCCCAAAATAAGGAAAAGTATATTTCATTTACCAAACATATTTTGGTGGATAATATCAAACTTGGAAACGGTATGGAATCGCAGGTATTTTTGAAATTACGTTTCCTCGACAGCTTTCGTTTCATGGCACAAAGTTTGGATAATTTAAGTAAAAATTTAAAACCCTCGCAATGTCGAGAAGTCCGAAAATATTTTCCGCGAGAAGACGAATTTAAGCTTATTCGACAAAAGGGTGTTTTTCCATATTCTTTCGTGACATCATTTTCAAAATTAGATTATACCAAACTACCATCAATCGATGGCTTCTATAACGAACTTCGTAAAGAAGCCATCACACAAGAAGATTACAAGCGTGCACAGACTGTATGGAATTTATTCAAATGCGAGAATTTAGGCCAATATTCGGATTTATACTTAAAATCCGACGTTTTAATTTTAGCAGATGTTTTTGAGAATTTTAGAGAAGTGTGTCTCACAACATATGGTCTAGACCCATGTCAATTTTATACAGCCCCATCGCTGTCGTTTTGCGCCGCTCTCAAGGTCACCTCTGTAGAGCTACAGCTTTTGACGGATCTAGACATGGTACACTTCTTTAAACACGGGATTCGCGGGGGAGTCAGTCAGTGTAGTGTTAGGAAATCTTTTGCAAATAATAAGTATATGCCTCATTATGATGCTTCCAAACCAAGCTCCTACCTCATGTATTTGGATGCAACCAATTTATACGGTGCAGCCATGTCACAATATTTACCAACGGGTAATTTTAAATGGCTCGAGGAAGACGAAATTAAAAATTTAGATTATATGAAAATTGATCAAAATTCAAACACCGGATACGTTTTTGAAGTCGATTTAGAGTATCCAGAAGAGCTGCATTATGCACACAACGAGTTACCCTTTTGCCCAGAATCCATCAAACCGCCAGATTCTAAATTAAAAATCAACAAATTAATTCCAAATTTCCAGCCAAAGACGAAATACGTTATTCATTTTCAAAATTTGCAGCAAGCTTTAAATCATGGCCTTAAACTCACAAAAATTCACCGCGTTCTCTCTTTCAGTCAATCACCCTGGCTCAAAATTTACATTGACCTAAACACAGCAAAACGAAATGCTGCTACCAACAAGTTTGAAAAAGACTTTTTCAAACTAATGAATAATGCTGTGTTTGGGAAAACGATGGAAAACGTGGAGAAAAGGGTAAACGTTAAACTTATTACCCATTGGGAAAATATTGGTAGAAAGTTAGGGGCCGAAGCATGGATGTCAAAACCACATTTCAAAAACGCTGAGATTTACAGTGAAAATTTAGTAGCTATTCAAATGACTAAACATAAAGTCACATATGATAAGCCCATATATGTGGGATTTGCCATCTTGGACATATCCAAAACGATCATGTATGACTTTTTGTATAGTTATATTAAACCAAAATACGGGAATAAAGCCACTCTACTCTATACCGATACCGACTCTCTTATTTTAAATGTTGAAACAGAAAATTTCTATGACGATATGCGTGATAATTTGGATAGATTTGATACATCTAATTACTCAGAGGATAACCCATACGATCTTCCTGTAAACAAATCAATCATTGGGCGAATGAAAGATGAGTATGCAGGAAAGATAGTCTGGGAGTTCTTTGGAACCGGAGCGAAGGCATATTGTGTTAATGCGGAGGGTAACTTAACCAAAAAAGCAAAGGGGGTGCCTGACTGCGTCACTAAAAAAGAACTAAGTCTTGAAGACTACAAGACTGCTGTTGACGTAGCAGGCACGGAAATTCATCGCGAGATGAATACGTTCCGTTCGCATCATCACGATATGTATGTCGAACTGAAAAATAAAGTAGCTTTGTCTTACGCGGACGACAAACGCTTCATTATTAACGGTTCTGAGTACACGCTTGCAATAGGCCATTGTGATATAGCATTGTATAAGGAATCATCGGAAATTCCATAAGGGCCAAGACTGATCTAACAGCTTTCTTTATTTTATTTCCTTTGGTTGGCAAAGACGATGTTTTTAATGGGTTTAATTAAGTTATTTATTATTAGTTAAGTTTTTTATTATTATATTATTATATTTATTTGTTTATTTCTTATAATAATTTTTATATGTATGTTTATAGCTTTTTTATATTTTATTCGTTATTTTTATACACATTTTATACAACTTTTTTACATTAGAAATAAAACATTTTGTTTTTTAATAGGTTATTTTATTTCTTAGTCTAGATTATCCATAAATCCATACAAGTCATATTTATAGGTTAAAACTAAATCTATGTTACACTCATTCCAGGAAATGCAGTCTCTAGTACGCATATCGCAAATAGTTAGACCTCTGCTTTCCTCTTCATACCAGTAGCTTATATAGATATATTCACCAATGTAGAAATTCGTATCACACCAACTATCATTAATTGATTCGAGAAACGCTAAAAAGTCCATGAATTCATCAGGTGTGAAAGAAATTGAGACATCACCAACATGCTTCAAAATAACTTGATCGTCCAAGGCAATAATTTTTATAATATCATCAATATTTAACTCTCGTAAAACAGGCATTGGTGCCATTCTTCTAGCATCACTAGATTCTGTCTGATTTCCAGATCTCGAAGTTGTTTGAAACACCCTGCTCCACTTTGATTCCATACTAAGTTTTTTAAAGTCGGAAAATAATTTTTTCTTATTTTCGTAAAACACTAAATCTTTTTTCACACTTACAAGATTTTCTAAATGTTTATGAATTCTCGTAAGTAGTGTACTCGACATAATCTAAAGATAGACTGAGCCTAAATGTTAAGATCGGTTGTATTTATATATTTTTTACATAAATAAAACACATAGTTTGATTAAAAGTATTTATTGAGGTAAAAGGCTTGCAATATAATCATATAATACAACAACATTCTTAACACTACAAGAACAAATTTTAAGTTTATGATGTATACATGCTGAATCACTACGTTCTAATTTAGGTATTTCGCCCTCTGAAAATTCTAAATTAACAATGTTAGGTGTTTCTAAACACATCTCAGAATAGGCTTTAATTAAAAAATCTTTTTTTACATATCCTTTAACATAAATAGTATCCACGTCTTGAAGCTCTCGATAAAGAATCTGATTAAGTTGATTATACTCAGTGTTTCCTGTTTTATAATGTATACCGTGAATATTTAAAAATACATATTGCGTAGTTTTCCTTTGTGACTCACTCAAATCTCGAAATAATATTTTTGGTTTAAAAATCCATGTTTTTATTTGCTTGCCATCATATATAGCAAGTTCTTTAACTTGAAAATCAGGCGTAGAATAACCTTGAGCATCTAGGACTAAGAACTTCATCTTATCAAGGCTTGTTGTAAACTGATTAAATCAGGTTTCGAACATTACCAGATAAAGGTAAATATTCCAAAACTCTGTCATGTATAATGATACAATATGCTCGAGTATCATCAGAGAAATTTTCTGAACTTTGGAACTCTAGTTTCACATCGATAGTACTACTTTTAAGAGCTTCGTTTTGTTTGGAGCAATCGATAACAAATAGAGCTCTATTTACAAAAGCAGTAAAATCCAATAATGGTTCGCTAAGAGTTTTTCCCAAATAAGATTTTTGAAATTCGGTATACATTCTATACAGTTCTGCAAACTGTTTATTTCCAAAATTCAGATTGAGCGCTTCATATGGATAAACCTCGGAATTTAAATATAATCTAACATCAGTAATATTTAAATTATCAAAATACGTAATATCGGATTTAGGGTTGTCTTTACGATTTTTCTGGAAAAATACAATAACATATCGAGCTCTCTCAGACATGGATTTCACAGTCCAAATATCTCTCTTTGTATTTCTTAGCGCAGGTAGCTCATGGATTTCCCATCCTCTGAATCCCATAAATATTGGTTTATCTTTAGCGATTTCTTCAAACAGTTTTAGCTTTAATAAATCGTTGGGGTATATGTGCTTAACTCTTAGTTCGATGTTTGAAATTGATATGGAAGCTTTCTTATCACCAGTAGTGTTGACATAGCAGTTATCATCATTCCTAGCTCGAACTAGTTTAATTTTCTGTTTACCCATAATAGCATTTGTATAATCAGAAAATATACCTAAGAAAAAGCTCAACGGTATGAGTAAGTTAAATTCTCCAGATGCTTGAACAAAGGATTTTATCACCCCGCCAGGCCAACACCATCCTGAGATATCCAACGCCTTACTCTCATGCTCGTTAAGACATAAAAGGCTTTTAACAGTACTAGTAACACCAGGATCACGTACTTTTTCAATTTCTTTACCATTTAATTCATAGGTTATGGATTCGAATAAGAAAGCACCTGCATTATTTGTGAGAGAGCAGGAACCGGTCTTTCCTGCTGTAGTTTCTTCAGCAATCTTTGCTTCTATATAAATCTCAGCTTGGCTAATATCCATAAAAATATCTTGTTGGTTGATAACTATTTCTATCTCATCGCTGTTGTTAAATGATTTCGTGAATGGATGATATGTATGCCATTCTTCTCGAGAGATAGACTCATCGACGTTGACTGGGTGAAATATTTGTAGTTTTCCTGATACGATATCCATAATTGCTTGCGATTGGATGTAGGTGCACTAAACTTCTCCAGGTGAGTGACTGCTCTGCCGGTTGTCTACTGACTGAGGCTATGGTAGAAGTGTTGGTATTTAAATAGTTTCCTCTTTGGTTAAAAACTAGCCCCATATTTTTTAAGTTCTAATCTAACAACGATTTCTTCACCTCTGAAATTAACAGGTCTTGACTCCTGATCTAATATGTTTATAGTAATATTATCGATACTAGATCTGTTTACAGGCAGGTAAATCAGGTTTCTTGGTTCAATAATTATACTGTACCCAGGATCTACAACCGGTGTAAACTCGTACAATGTATGCGATGGATTGCTGGTATAATAAGAACCAGATATAATATTACACTCTATTCTTATGGTAACTACTTGTACTATCTCTACTGGGAGATCTGATTCGTGACGTGTATTAGCCTTCAACAGCTTTTTAGAAAATCCTAATAATCTCCCGATGCTATCTTCGGGCTGGAAATCCACGTTATAAACACACTTCAGCTCACACCTTAATGTATTATTATTCGGTTTTAAAGAGATGAGAGTTTTCCCCTTTTGATCTTTAGCCAAAGCCGACAGTAGCCAAGATTCAATATCTGAAACTTCGTAAGATCCTGTTGGAATTTCCAATACTTGTTTCTGTCCGTTAATGAAATAGTAAAACTTGTTTCGTCCTGGCTCGATGTTTGGGATTGAATTCCAAGTACTGAGTGATATCAACGCCACAGAATATGTATATCTGCTATCTAACTCGATTGGAGGATTAATATCAACACTCAAACAACTGGATCGACCTTTCAGCGTGAATGTCTGCGACATGACTAGATGAATATCAAACAAACACGTGTTTTATACTGATTTATTGAAAAGGAATGATAATACAAGATGACCGCAATTATATGTGTTATATGTTTGATACTGATCATGATTAAAATATATTTTACATTTTTTAAAATAAGTAACAACTTCTTTAGGGGGATTTAAATTTCCAAAACTATCAAAGTAAACTACTTTATTCTTAATCTTCTTGTAAGCTACCCAGTGTGTTCCAAAACCCTTGTCTGAATCAAGATTAATTACACCACATTCGTTCTTCTTTGGAATTTTCGGTAAAGTGTCTCGCATAAATACTCCTCGGAAATTAACCAAGTTCAATAGTTTCGCATATCGCTCAATATCTATATTAGTCAATGGGCGTCTAGGTAGCTTTACTGGGAGTTTTTT
>MU189239.1:15676-53833 GCA_016904865.1 Pissodes strobi | reverse complement strand
CAATGACTATTTGCAAAATTTGTACTAAGGTGATAACAAAAAAATTCGCCTGGTCTTCAATGCCAAGGTTTTTGTGCTGCCTTTTATCACGCAAATGGTACGTGCTCCGATGTATCGAAAACTCAAGTGACTGCAATAAGTAGTCTGCCAGGTATGCGTTGGATATGCATGTCCTGCCGTGGGCCGCAGGTGCCAGGTGCAGACTCGGACTAAATCTTGCTCTGAGGTAGACGACGACTTATCGAGCGGTGAAATAGCCACTGTCTCTGCATCTAGAGCATCAAATATGGTGGACTTTATGCAGTTAAAGCTGGATTTATAGATTGACATAACATAAGCATAGCATAGACATAGCATTGCATAAGCACATTACAAGAAATGGTCGATTTATAAAATGGGCTTGTGCTATGTTGCGCCTGAGCCGTAAATTGAAAATACTAACCTTACAAATTTCATAATTTTGTTTAAAATGTTTTAAAGAAGTATATTATAGAGTCTTATGTACATTAATTTATAAATCCTTACCATTCTCAGAAAGAACAAGCATTCATAAAGCCAAAACGCCAAACTTTATTGAACATCGCATATGTCATTCTCTCAAAAGGTAAATATTATTAAAATTCTGTGTTTTCATTGGTCGAACATAAGCACATAGCATAAGAAGTTGAATATTGGTCAACTTCTTATGTCAAGCTTATTTTAATATTCAGGGTAATATGATAGATACAGTATTCAGAGTCCCAACGCAGATAGAAAATAAGCCAAAAAATATTGTAGTTAAATTTTTGTCCAAGCTTCACAGGGATGGATTCCTGACTGCAGCAAAAATTGCTAGAAGGAGTGAAGGTAACCAGCGTGGATTTAAAATTCCAGGTATATCTGATAGATGTTATATTAACGAACATTTACCGCCGCAAACTAAGCTGCTTTTAAAGCAAACTCGCCAGAAGGCACACCAAAAAAATTACAAATTTGTGTGGGTTCAAAACGGCAATGTGCTCGTCCGTCAGACTGAAAAATCAAAAATAATTCACGTCGTGAATTACGAAGAACTTGGTAAGCTGTAAGATTGCTGACGAAGGTAAGACATTAGATTAATCTTTTTTGCCTGATGGCGCTCAACGTCATGTACCAAAATGTCCGGGGATTGCGAACAAAATTATGTGAATTTAAACGAAACCTTTCTGTAAATTATCCGGACATTTTATGCGTTACAGAATCCTGGTTAAACTATTCAATTATGGACCATGAAGTCGTGGACTTAAATCAATATACAATTTTTCGTAGAGATCGCGAAAGTACTGGTAGCAAAAAATCGGACGGAGGCGGCGGCGTATTTATTGCGGTTAAAAATAAGTACAGTGCATTTTTAGTGTCTTGCTACCAAAGTAGTGCAGAGGATGTTTGGGTATCTATAAAACTGGGAACCAACCAATTCATATTAATATGTTGTGTTTACCTCCCCCTAATGATATGGAGGCCTACACAAGCTTCTCATCTAAATTAGAAGAGATGACAATCGGTGAAAACACATTGTTGTTGGTATGCGGTGATTTTAATATTTCTACTGCTGAGTGGGTACAAGTGGCAGGAAATAAATATTTAGATCCATGTCAGGTAGAACAAAAATATTCCTCATTACTTCTCAATATTTCATACCTCAACTGTATGCAATTTAATACGATTCGTAACTGTAATAATAGACTCCTAGATTTGATATTTTCGAATAAGATTAGAGTTCTTGAGGTTAGTAATTGCTCGAATGCTCTTGTCCCTGAAGACTCGCATCAGCCCTGTATTGAATTTTTATATGATATAGCAATATGCAGGGGATTGCAGTATAATATTAATACTTATTTCAGTTTTAAAAAAGCTAATTATAATGAAATTTGCAAGGAAATTTCGAGTATCGACTGGCCTGCTGAATTTAGAAACAAATCGCTCAATGGTTCAGTAGATAGTTTTTATTCAAAAATTAATAAGATAGTACAGGGTGTTCACCCATAATGTCCCCCCCCCCCCCTTTAACTTTGTCAATTTTTAAGCTACAAAAAAAATAAAAAACAAGATTGTAGGGGTTTTAATGTATGTTTTTGCACACGTAAAGGAAAAAACAAAAAAATGTGCAGTATACAGGGTAGATCAAAAAGAAATTTTTTTTTAAATCTAGCCCCCATTTATTATTCGATTTTTCGATTTTCCATAAAATTCTAAGGATTTTTAATATAACACACTATATGCCTATTCCTAATACTTTAGGAGTTATTGACAGTTGAAGTCGATATTTTGTTTTGTTCTTTTATTTTTTTATGGCAACAGCCACCTAAGAATATAACTTTTTTTTTAGCTTTTGAAGCCATTGAGGTGTAAATAGTGAGTGTCCTCAATTCGACCTCATTGCTTCGAGTAGTGATTTTGTAACTTCTGTTTTAAAAATGATTAAAAGAATTATTATTATAATTAAAAATAGCGACTTCAACTGTCAATAACTCCTAAAGTATTAGAAATAGGCATATAGTGTGTTACATTAAGAATGCTTAGAATTTTAGGTAGAATCGAAAAATCGAATAAAAAATGGGGGCTAGATTTAAAAAAATGTTTCTTTTTGATCTACCCTGTATACTATACAATTTTTTGTTTTTTTCTTTAGGTGTGCAAAAACTACATAAAAAACCCTACAATTTTATTTTTTTATTTTTTTTGTAGCTTAAAAATTAACAAAGTTAAAGGGGGGGGACATTATGGGTGAACACCCTGTACAGGAGCATGTTCCAACTTATACTAAAAATAAATATTTTCCGACTTATTACAGATCTAATACAATAAGAATAATAAAGCAAAAGAACAAAATTCACAAAAATGGCGCCAATATAAAAATCCAAATGACTATAATTTATTTAAACTCTTAAGGGCTCAGTCAAAAAAACGAATTGAATTAGATTATAAAAATTATATTAGGTCTGTGGAAAGCGACCTGTTCAATAATCCCAATAGATTTTGGAGTTATGCATCCATAAAAAAAAACAGTGTGTAAGTAAAATACCCAATGAAATTTGTTGGGAGAACAGGACTGCTGAAAATGGAAAGGATATCACTAACTTGTTCCGTTCATATTTTGCAAGTGTTTTTGAGCCCGAAAGGCACAATTTTGACTAGAATCATTTAATAAACAATATTAACCTTCAAAATATTGTGCTCACTACATCGGAGGTGTCTCGCGTCCTCCTGAGTCTCGACTCTAAAAAGGGCGCAGGGCCCGATAATTTTCCCTCAATTTTTATTAAAAGGGCTGCATTAGCGATCTCGGAACCACTTACATTGCTATATATTTTTTCTTTACATTCTGGAAAGTTTCCTGATAGATGGAAATCTGCCATGCTTATCCCAATATTCAAGGGTGGGCAACGAAAAGATGTTAAAAATTATCGCCCAATTAGTAAATTATCAATAGTAGCAAAAGCTTTCGAAAAACTTATTTATGAGTATCTCTTCAATCTAATAAAAAACATAATAGGACCAGAGCAGCATCGCTTTTATAGAGGTCGATCGCTTGAAAGCAATTTATTTCTCTATACTGAATACCTCCACGAACATCTTGACAATAGAATACAGGTGGATGCCATTTACACTGACTTCAGCAAGGCATTTGATAAAATAAGTCATAACATCTTGCTTGCTCGCCTTGCTGAGGTAGGTGTGGGCGGCAGCCTTCTAAAATGGATAGAGTCGTATATTAAAGATAGAGAACAGTATGTGTCCCTTCAAGGTTACTACTCTGACTCTTTTCGACCAACGTCTGGAGTTCCCCAGGGACTTGGGGCCATTATTCTTCATTATATATATAAACCAAATTAAATCTTGCTTTCATCATTGCAACTTCTTACTATATGCGGACGACTTAAAAATCTTTAAAAAGGTACATACTCTCAGTGACTGCCAAAGTATTCAGGACGACCTGGACAGGGTGATCAAGTTTTGCGACCAAAATAGTTTGTTCCTTAATTTAAGGAAATGCACATCAATTATATTTACTCGCAATAAACACGAATATATTTTCAATTACAAAGTAGGTAATACCACTCTTCCCAGAGTAGAACATGTTCGAGATTTAGGAATCATTCTTGACTCAAAACTAAGGTTTGATTTACATGTCGACATGATAGTTGCTCACTCTTCCAGATTGCTGGGATACGTCTTGCGGAAATGCGCGGTTTTTTCAAAGATTAAATCAATCAATTGTCTTTATTACTCGCTAGTGCTTGGCAAACTAAATTTTGGTAGTGTTATTTGGAATCCGAGATACGCTGTGTATGTGGACCGATTGGAACATATACAAAATAAGTTTTTAAAATTTATTGCGTTTAAAGCTAATTATCAAAATCCATTTGATGATATTGCCGTGGCTCGACAACACTTCCATTATCCATCCTTGTCTGCTAGAAGAACCATATCAGACATACTATTTTTGTATAAAATAATTAACAACCATTTAAAAAGTTCTGATGTTCTCTCGTTGATAGTTTTTAATGTACCTCAGGTTAACCTTAGATTAAGTCATATATTCAATATTCCATTCAGGCGAACGAATTGCTCGCAGAATTCCCCTTTGTGTAGAATTGTGAGAAGTGCTAATGGTTATAGTAATATAATTGATATGTTTTCTATGTCTACTGTCACCATTAAGAACATTTTGAAAAACAATATTCCTTGAATTTTGTTTGTGTAGGTATAGTTACATGTTATGCTTTCCTGCATTAATCTCACGATTGGTGCATAACTTCTTATGAATTGCTTACCTATTGTTTCTTATTACTATATAAGTTAATATTTTTTTACGACAATCGTTTATATAATACTGTGGATACATTGATTGGGTTCGCACCTGTTTGTATCCCTGATGATCACCAAATAAATAAATAAATAAATAAATAAATAATAAATAACGTGAACAAAATATATTGGTTGGATAAAAGTTTTATACATATTTTGGTCTATAATCTTTGATTGTATTATAATGTAATTAATTTAAAAACACAGTTAGCCTCATGCGCATTGTTAGCCTTAGCATATTTATGTTTCAGAGTCGATCTTGGTCGATTTTCTGAACAAAAAGAGATGTGCTCTTAGGCACTGAAATTTTACCATAGGGCTAGTTCTAAAGTCATTTTGTAAATAAAACAAAAAGCTTTAGCATTATATGAATATTTTAATAAGTTACTTTACTTGAAAATAACTAGAAGCTCATAAATACACAAAATATAAACACTGAATAATTGTACGTAGTCAGTGCTACGATATGAACAATATCAGTCGAGGCAAATTGCGACCTTGAAAAATATGACATAAATAATACTCTTAAAAACTAAAGCAATGCATAAACAGTGGTAATACTTTACTAATATATGTTTATAAACATAACCTTGAATCTATGTACAGTTAAATGTCTATTAGAGTTCCTGCGGAACAGTTACTTATCAACTATATTAGCTGAGTTAGCTTTGATATGAAATATAATAATATACAAGCAATAATAACAGGATTAATATTACCTTAGAGTTCACCTATAAGCTAATAAGTACACTATGGACACCATTGACGAGAAACGTTCAATGTTCAGGAGGTTATCTTCTAACACAACAAGTCACTTTGAAAAACCCTAGATCCTAGATCTATGGCTAGCTTCTATTTACAATGTAGTCCAATTTCTTGCAAACAAGAATGACTGGAATGTAGTGGTTTGACTCTGGTATGCAGTTAGTGCATATGGCATGACATGAATGCCTTGTGAATGCGGTTTATTGGTACACGCATGAATGATTAGTAAATATGCTATACTGGTAGCATAAGCTGAGATCCGCGTAGGGGATACAGCCTTGTGATAACTTGAGTAAATTGGCAGACTAGTGCCGTTTAATCCTTATATGAGAATAAGGCATGAGTAGGTATGCAGACTAGTGCAGAGTAATCCTTATATTAGAATAAGGCAAGAGTGTAGCAACCCAGTACACTCGTGATATAGAATGTTGAAAAACCCATGGACAATACCATTGGGGACTGTGCAGCGCATGGCACAGCCTTTGAGAGAATGTGGACGTGTGAGATTCGAGATGAAACTCGAATACTGATAACCCCATGGACAACGCCTAATGGAGACGCAAGCACAGCACGGTACTGCGATTTGTGAGATAGTGGTTAGAGACAAGACTCTAATTTGATAACCCCATGGACAAGGCCTAATGGGGACTGTACAGCGCATAGTACAGCCTTTAAGAGAATGTGATTGTAAACATGTGCGTTTACTGACTTGAGATTCCGAGACTATGCTCGATTGAGTGTGGTTTGAGACAGGGCTCGATTGTAGAACTCCCATGGATAAAACCAATTGGGACGCCATTGCTCGGCGTGAGAATAACGGCAGTATATTTGCCAATAAATACCTTATTGTAGGCTTGACATAAAGATGATTATGCTGGGATATCACTATGTCACTTGAGTAAAGAACTATAGAGAGTATGAGGTGTCAAAACGTGAAAACTTGCCGGCATGGCGCCTAGCGCCAGCCGGCTAGAAACGGGGGTGCGCCTTTTGCGACTTACATAGTTGGGGTTCAAGACTCGAGACTCGACTGAATTCTAGAACGTGGGAACTAGATCAACTTGAAGAAGTTGTTAACGCCCCTTCCGGCGGGATGATATACATCCGCCGGAAATAGAAAGGGCGAATAATGTAAATACTGAGAAGTTATGTAAACATTTACGTCAGCGATTGTCTAAATTAACCTTGTGAACTTTAACACAAATCCGGTCGAAATACGTTAACTAGTTTTCATTAAAATTGATTCTTAAAGATCATGAACTTAGGAGCTAACTTGATTACCTCCGTTAAGAGACAGTGATTGGTCCACTCGGTAGCCGGGGTATAGCGGGAAACGCTATGATTGGTCAGATGAGTTTGGGATGCGCGGCCGGCTCCAAATGAGTAAAGGTGGTTAGAATAGATGGCGCTAGTAATACCGCCCGGATAAAGCGGGAAGCGCTATGATTGATCGGTGGCCTTTTGAGGACGCTTAACTTTTAGCTTTCTAGACTGTCTAGCGCAGTGGATAAACATGGTAAACAAAAGATGGCGTTAGTAGTATCGCCAAGGTTTTAATTTGTTTGGAATGCGAGGACAGTGGTGTGGAATGTTAAATTGTCCATCGATTACATGTGAACATCGTATGCTCAGCGTCATGTTCATCTTCATCTTCGCAATACATTCATTTAGCATTATTTCTTTTTCCTATCCGATGTAGGTATTTCATAAATACGCCATGGCCTATGAGGCATTGGGTAACATGGAAATTGATTTGGCTGAATGTTCTCTCTGTCCATAGCCTTACGTCTTTTATGAGCCTGTTAGTCCATCGGCCCTTATTTCCATTGCTCCATTCCATCTGCCATTGTTCCAGGGTCCTGTATCTCTCCATTTTGCGATCTTGTGTAGTAACATGTGGCAGAGGAAAAAGGCATTTCCGTTCGGCTGCTAAGAGGTGAAGGGGGATTTGTCCTGCCACTACCTATACCGCGTCAGTGGATGACGTGCGGTAGGCGCAGCATCCCTGTATTGCTGAATGCGCATAGCGTCTGCCCAGATGGAAGCTCCATACAGAACTATTGATTGGGTTGTCATGGCTCATATCCTTCTTTTATAAAACTTTGGTCTTTTTACGTTCGGAAGTAAAGCGCAAAGAGCTTTTATTGTCTTCTTAGCTTTTTCGCAAGCCTATTTCCACGTGCCGTCCAAAACTTAGGCCCCAATCCAGAACCATACCCAAATATGTCACATTGTTTGTCGGTACAATGTCCACTCCGTTTAAATTGAATTTTATTCCTTGGATCTTCTATTTATAGTAGGTTGAATAAGTCTGTGAAATATCGCATGTTTTTAGAATTAGACTTTTTATGACTCTTGGGGGGGAGGCCATCAGGGCCAGGTGACTTACCTTCCTTAATCTTCAAACACGCGTCCTTTAGCTCTAGTTCCTCGAAGATATGACAGTTTACTATGTCTGATTTTATTGGCTCACTTATTGCTATGAAGTCGCATTTCCGATTTACGGCGATTAAGGCAGCCATATCGTGGGCAGCTATACTTTTGTTTGCATTTATTTGTAAGTCTGATGATAAATGCGTTAACACACTTTCCTTTTCTTTGTTCATCATTATAAGGCTCGCCCGTCTCTCTATCTTCCTATGGATAGAGAGCGATCGTTTGAAAACATCGCATTTTCCTGAACCCGCCTTATGCCCAGCAGCATTACAAAGGGGACAGAATTCTTCGTTTGTACACACCTTCGACGGGTGCCCTGTATGCCCACACTTAAAACAAAGTTTGGAGCGGTCCGGCCCAGCACAGGTTTCGCTTCTGTGTTCGAAAGCTCAGCATTTGTAACACTTCTGAACATTAATCCGTTTCTCTATGGTACATCTTACCAGGGCTATTCATATCATTTTCTCTTTTGTTAGTTCTGGAATAATTTCTCCGCGGGGAGTTAGCGTAGCGACGAGGGTGTTGCTTGCGTTTTGGCGAAGTTCGCTGAGCCTATATTTATTTCCTTCTAGTTTTACCACACTATTTTCTATCGCCTCAATTATTTTCTCTCTGCTAGTGGTAGCTTCCATGCCTCTAATATGTACTGATTGCATGGTGGCTCCAGGAGGACCAACTATTTTGGATTTGATTCCCGTGGAAGTTTCCTTAATTGTGTCATTTAGTCGTGCCAGTGCAGCGTTTTCTTTTTCTGTCGTTATTAGTACTTTTCCGTCTCTTGTAGTTCTTATTGATTTAATCGTATCTTTCAGCTCTGTGTGATTTATTTTTGTTTTGATATTTCTAACTTGGTCTTCATATTTTCTGCCAGTTTTCTCAACGATACGATAAGCGCATATGTTTTCATTTCTTTCGGTTTGATGTCTTCTATGGGACCGTGTTCTTTTTTAGTTGTGAATATACTGACTGTCGTCTTTGAACCATGTCATCCTGTTTATGTGGTGTATAGCGATCCAGTCATCTTCCCTGGTTTCTTCTTTCAGTTTAAGAAGGTGGTTCCAGAGGTCTACATTCGATTGTCCCTGAACTATCTTGATCACCTTCTGGCTTGCCGTTCTATTGGTCCCAGATTTAAACTTAGTCGTCTGTTCGAGATCTTCAAAATCTTCCTCGATCTGGCTTATTTCTGGAAATCTTTCCTTAAACAAAGCCTGGATACTCTTTTTCATCTCAATATATGTGGGCTCCACGAGAACAACTTTAACTGTCGAAATTTTTGTGTATATTGGTCGGTATTGGTGAATAACTCCTATGTCAAGATCTATATCTCCGATGGTTGACCACTTCTGAAAGCAGTTGGTGCATTCGAGATTAGTGCGGAAATTTGCCTCTATCGCGTCTGGTATTGTTTAGGTGCTCTGATCTCTGGTTTCCGCTATAGCTTTTTTCTCGGAGTCTGTCTCGTCGGTTTGTACATCCACATCGTATGTTGTCTTTTCCACTCTTTCATATTTATGTATTTCAAACCAAACCTTTACTGTTCGTCTGTTTATAATTTCCGATTGTTTCTTACACTTTATGGCCAGCTCCTTAATTTCTCTATATGTGTTTTGTTCTATCCTCTGGTCTAATTCCATCACTAACTTGGTGATGCTCTCCAAAGCTTCCATCAGTACGAAAGCTTCTGGGCTCTCCTTCTTTTTATAGAGGTCTGAGTCTGTGTTTTTTCCATGAACGTATCGCCAATTTTAATTTTTTTGCTATATCTACTGAACTAGCAGGCTTTCTTCTCATCAGTTTACCGCTTGTTTTGTAGAGGCGGTACTTGTGTTTTCTTTGTTTCCTGTATGTGTTCGCTTCAGTTTCGCTGCACGTCCTCCCACGTACTCGACCGGAACTGTTGTCTCTTCCCCTTGCTCCGTAAAAGCTACTTCCTGATTCTTGTCCATTTCATATCCGGGTCATGTTTTGGAGAGGGGAAATAAGATTAAGACAGAAGAGACCCCTAGCCCTCGGATATCCTAATAGCCTCGGGGTCGAAGAAAACAAGGATTGGCCAAGAGAGACTAATAGAAAAGATAAAAGTAACGGAGATATCCCAAGACAAGTTGAAGAAGAGATTTGGATCCGGCTAGAGGGTACCTCGGAGTCGCCAAACTCGTACTCACAAGCATCAGTTCCTAAAGTGAGCTGGTCCACGGTAACGGTTTTAGGTCCAGACGTGCGACAGACTTTGACTTTGACTAGCCGTTTTTGATTGGTGGATTTACGTCACTTTAGAGTACTGTCCTTTTCACGCACGGCTTTCCTCTCGCTTCGCTCGTTCTGGGGCGCAACCAAATAAAACTAAATGAAACTAACCCAAATTTACAAAAAGAAACAAAGATAACCCTAAAAAAAATAAAGAAAACATGTATTGCCACCGCCGAGAACTGAACGCCGGCCGTTCGCATTGCAAACACAAAATCTGACCATTAGACCATCTAAACCTGCTAGAATAAACTGCCTGGACCGTAGATAGAGTAAAACTGACGTTAATCCACCAATCAGAAGCGACTAATATAGCATAGTGCCGTATGACTGTAAAGGATCTTAAAATGCTACTGATAATCTGTGCATTGATTGTAATAACTGCAATACTTATCAGAAGAATGAAATCAGTCGTTTCTACAATTTGCGACAAGAAGCCATAATCGCGAAAATCTGGTTGACGCAATGCAGGTTTTTTTTTTCATATAAAAAATTACTATTAGCAACTAAGAATAGACAATTTAAATAGTTACAGATTAGTAAGTATCCCAATGATCGTATTCTCGCTCCTAAAGTATCCTGCTATCCTGAACAGGATGGTACTTGGATCTCTGTGCATAAATACATTTCTAAAAATTTATATTTAAGCAAAAATAAGGCGTACAATTTAATACAAACGAATAGTTGCAGTAAAATAAAGCTTTTAAACAGCAAACACTTTATAAAATATAATAACAACACTAATTTCATTAATGCCAAATATAAAAAGAAAATATGATTAATAACGACGCTGCGTCTAGCTATGAACAGTTTGCGTGTTCACATATATAAGTACGAGGAATTTCCCGTCATTTTCTTTTTGCTACCAGCGTAACTCTTAAAGTAGGACAAAGCCATGCAAAATAGTTAAATTATGCTTGTTTTTTATGAGACTTAATTAATTATTTTAAAACATATTCGCGATCTGGAGTTTTTAGTTGAGTTAAACGTTGTGGATTAACCAACTATTTGGAATATGAATATGCGTATGTGAATTAAGCCGTAAATATCAATTATTCTTTTGCGAAGTCAGCTTTGATATTTTTAAATAATAAGCTAAAGATATGTAAAAAATAACGGAGGTTCAGCTTCAGTCTTACTAAAATAGCAAGATTATATCCCAACCATGGGGTTCCTGATGATTTTTTTTTTAGGATATTGGATGGCTCAGATAAGGAGAGAGAGGCAAAAGAGAAATTGTCCAAATTCAATCCATACAAGAAACAAACAATGTGAGGTTGGCCTTTTCTTCGAAAAACTGTCAAAGATAATGCAAGTAGAGATTTGTAATCTGTCAATAACACCAGTACTGAAATAGCACTAAAACTGCTTGAATACCACACGAATAAATTGGCAACAAATAAACGCAAATTATCTAGACAGTAGCCAATAGCTCATAAAGTTTTGTAATAATCTCAAAGGATTAGAACAATTGCTATTTTATTATTTTGCATCAACTTTATAAGCATAATTAGATTAACGGAAAACCATCACTGCAAAATCCAGAATCAATAAATTGCTCTTTTTACAAATATGTCAAAGTGGTATTCTTAAATTTTCCCTCCTTATCGTTTATTAATATGAAAAAAAATCAAGTTTTAAAGTAGATCAATTTTAAACATTTTTGGCATTTCATACCGTTTCTTCTTAATTTAAAGTTTAATACGCGTAAAATAATTATATATAATATTATTGATTCAAACGTTGTAAAAAGATTTGTATCATTGGCTTCATTGGCAGCGATTGGAAAATAATAGTTATTTATGCAACAAGTGTGTAAAGTGACCCTTTTTTATGAATGGGAATATTGTCGCATGAGCCGTAGGCGAAGGCGACAATCCCATGAATAAAAAGGGTACTTTACACATGAGTAGCATACAAAATTTTTTCTGCTACCGAAAAATATATGAAAAACAAAAATAATTACTTTAAACATATTCTTTTACGCACTGCCCTAAACGTCAAAAAATATGTCAGATTTACTTTACGCACTAGTGCGTAAAATATCTTATTTTACGCAATGCACATTAAAAAGGCCTATTTTACAAATCTTAAAGAGTGCGAACACGAACTTTATGCTAGTACCTACTGGAACCGATTGCCGCAAACCCTAAAGTGACCAAAGAAATATAACGAAGTTCACTTCCAGCAAAAACTGACGTTAACTTATTTGTACGGTACGATGTCTATAAATTGGTTACACGTCTTTCACAATACTATTTATTATCAGAAATTATAAAATCGATTTCGTTTGTACGATTAGGGTTTACACAGATTTGTTTGTGATATGGTTCTTTAAAAAAAAAGTTCACGTTATATAATCCCTAGAGCAGGCTAAAATTCAAACGCATGTCTTCTGTATGGTTTCTTCCGTCGTACCCGAAAGCACTTATGACAATTTCTGCGTCTTAGGATTAAAGCCAAATTTGTCGTGAAAGTTTCCCTCTCCCATTGTTCAAAAACCATTTTGAACACATTCAAATCTGCCTATTTAATTTTGTACAATTTAACATTCCACGCCACTGCTCGCATTCCAAAGATAAATTAAAATCCATGGCGATATGCCATCTCTTGTTTACAACGCTTATCCACTGCATCAACTAGTCTAGAAAGCTAAAAATAAAGCGTCCTCGAAAGGCCTCCGACCAATCACAGCGCATCCTCCAGGATAGCCATTTCACCCAACCTAAAATTTCCTAGCTAGGAAGAAAATCCTAAATTCTAGGAAGTAACTAAAATTCCGATCTTTAATAATCGATTTCATGAAAACTACCTAGTCAGCAGATTTCAACCGGATTTGTATTAAAATTCATAATATTAATTTAGACTACCGGTCATGCTAAGTTTTTACACAATATCTTTATATTTACATTATTGCCCTTTATATGTCCACCAAAAGAGGCGGAGACAAAGGGGCGTTAACAACTTATTCAAGTTGATCTAGTTCCCACGTTCTAAAGTATAAAGTAGTCTCTTGATCCTCGACCATGTAAGTCGCTCAAAAGGCGCTGTTCCCGCCGATGTGACGCCAAGCCGCCATGTCGGGCCAGTTTTCACGTTTTGAAAACTTATAATCTCTCTAGTTCTTTACTGATAAGACATAGTGATATCCAGCCATAATCATCGTCATATCAAGCCTACAAAAAGGTATTTATCGGCATCCTGACTGCCATTATTCTCACGAGTCTCACGCCGTGCAATGTCGTCTCCATTGGTCTTATCCATGGGAGTTCTACAATCGAGCCCTGTCTCGAACGACAATTAATCGAGTCTTGTCTCGGAATCTTAAGTAAGTAAATACACAGGTTTATCTATCAACAGTAAGAGAGATGTTAATTTAAAAGCAAAAAATATGGGGATTGTACTGTTACCTTCTTTCTTCGTTAAGTGAGAAGTATATGCACGGTTGAAACCGAGATATTAATACAAATGATTTTTTTTAATAATTATAAAAAAATAATTCCTCCCTTTGCGCAGTCTAATTTTGTATTACCTCCGGAATAAGAGTCATTTTATCATATACTTTCATCCCTGAAAAATTCAGCTTGTGATACCATACTTTAAACGCAAGAATTGCAAATTAATACTAATTTTTTTTTCATGTTAAGCTCCTTAAAAAACTCACTTAATAGAAAGGCATTACTCAATGTTTATTATGCTTTAGCTTATTCAACAATGTCGTACAACATTGTTGTGTGGGGACAGACTCGTGATGTCGAGAGGGTATTCATTGCACAGAAACGAATCCTCCGACTGATGTTCATTAGCGGCTAGGTCGCGCCGGTCTAAATCGTTCCCGATGACGAAATACTGCGTGCGACGCCTCCCTCTTTCTCTTACGACTTCAACGCTATTCGCGCTATGTCTTCGTGATGCAATCGATTTGCAGCATAAGCCGTCGTGGTCTAGAGGTTTAGATGGTTGGGTCTCGATTCTGTGGCTATCGGCGGCGACGGCGGCTCGGGTTCAAACCTCGTTGTTTTTTTTATTTTTTTTCTACGGTTAAGTTTCTAAACAGATTTTTTCTAGATTTTGGGTATGTCTTGGGTTAGTTTTGGTTAGCAAACAGTTTTTTTCTTGATTTTAGGTATGTCTCGGGTTACGTTTGGGTTAGCCCTTGGTTAGTTTCCTTTTCTTGAGCCCCCGTAGCGAGCGGAGGGCCATGCGAAAGGTGAAATATTACTTATTGTAATACGTGCCCGTCCTTAGGATGCACTTTTTACGAAATATACAGCAGCTTGCATGTGTTTCCTCGAATAAATAACACAGTCGTGTCGGGAATGATTTAGACCCGCGCTACCTAGCCACTAGTCTGATGTTCGACCTACCCTTTATCGCTAGTTGCTGGGACACTTTTAAAAAATATAAAATACTTACTGTAGTTTACATTTATCTACCTATCATTTTAACATACGTTCATAAAAATAGATCTAACTTTGTTGTTAATGGAGATTTTCATGATTATGCCACAAGACAAATTCTGTATTCAGCGACACAACCACGAATATTTCAAAAAATCCGCAATTTTTGCTGGTCTACGTTTATACAATCCTCTTCCTCAGGATTTGAAAAGGCTATCAAAGAGGAAATTCAAAAGACTATTAAAAAAATATGCCATGGTGCTTTTTACTCCATTTCGGAGTTTTTAAACAATTTTAAGTAAAATATTATTTGGATTACTGTCGCACGCTGACTTCGTTTGATTTATTTGTTTATTGATTCTTTATGTTATGTTACTTTAATATTGTTGTGTTGTGTTTTGTATACTTTCCTATATACATATACATTTTTTTGTAAGGTAATAATGTGACATATTTTAATTATTGTATTTTTGATCACTTTTTTATTGTAATTTTTTTTGACTTGTTCCTTTCTACTGTAACTTTGTAGTGCTCGGAATCAAATAAATATCTATCTATCTATCTATCTATCTATCTATCTATCTATCTATCTATATTTAGTTTATGTTAAATTGTATATAGGGGAGATATTTTATTTTTCTATATATTTTCGCAGGCAGTGCGCGCGCATGGGCGCACATATTGAGAAGCCGCCCCTGTAACTCTTTAAGATGACATAACTCGCGTGGCCTTAATCTTGACAGATGACGTCATGGCCGGGAATTTATGAAGCAACCGAAATTCGCTGTGGAGACCAAGTGCGGAGTACCACACCCCTAAATATATTAGGTTTGTTCTAGCAGCGATTTCAAACGATTTCAAACCATCCGGAGTTTGCGCATAACGATATAAGCGTGGCTTATATCGTTATGCGCAAACTCCGGATGGTTTGAAACCGTTTGAAATCGCTGCTAGAACAAACCTATTATATCCCAAGTCGACAATTATTATTGGATGATAGATATCATCAGGTCAGGATAATGTGGAATGCAGTGGGCTTTTTGGCGGATACATACATCACAAGGCCGCGGGTACCACGCCCTTAAATATGCTGTAGTTCAAGTCGCCGAAAACGGCTCAGTTTTGCTAGCGCGCTACCTCCTCTCCATCGGAGGGCGTAGAACGAACAAACTGTATATACTCTCTGCATACATATCAAGTTTTTCTTTATCTTTTCAACATTTTTCTGATTAAAGTTCTCTTAGTTTGCAAACATGTACTTTTTAGATGGGTGGTTAAAAATTTCATACATATTATGTAAGATGGCGAATTCAAATATCTACAATAGAATTGACAGCGCACAATCGTAATCCAACGTTTCAAATGCCTTTACGGAAATGTGTGAACGAACGGCATATAAACAACAATACAAAATATTCATTTAAATCTTTTATTTCACTCTACGCTAAGGAGTAAAATGACACGGTAAAACCCGAGTACATCCACCACCGAGTAGCGACAAAAACCGTCGGAACCTTTGATGTTTGGAGGCCAAATTTTCTTTCTCTCTCATTTGACGTGTTTGACGGATAAACAACCTATTTCACTGGTTAAATTGTGAAGAACTCGTTTACACTGTCGATAATTTGAAGTGGATTTAGTGAAATAAGGATATTTGCGGTTGAATTATATATGAATATCATTGAAAACCTTTATTAAAAGAAAATATTTTGTTTGCTTTATTTTATCACACACAATAGAAACATTTTTAATTTATAGTCTAGGAAAATCAAATTTGGTGAAACAAATTAACAGAAATAGTATTACAATATAAATGATTTTTGAAGTGAATACTTCTTTGGTTTCATTAGGGTCATTTTTCAAGGCCGCGTCACGACATGGTTTTCAAATATTCGTCTCGCGTTACGAAACTAATTGGTATCATCACGGGTATGATTCAATTTGTTTTATAATATAAAGAGTGTGGCAAAGGTATCGGAACATGAGGTATTGATCGGAACCGACTCAAATGATTAATTAAAATAAGTTGAGAATAAGTGAAACTAACCGAAAGTTGATTGGACGACTATCCCAAACTAACCATTTCTATTACAATTGATTTTAACGTATCGCAACCGGCCCAAATAAGTAAAATAAGTTGAGACTAAGTGAAACTAACCGAAAGTTGATTGAACGACTAACCAAGTCTATTGAAATTGGTTACAACGTATTGGAACCGGCTCAAATAAGGAAAATAACTTGAGACTAAGTAAAACTAAATGAAATTTGAATAGACGACTAACCCAAACTAACCAAATCTATTAAAATTGATTATAACCTAGCGGAACCGACTCAAATGACTAAATTAGGTTGAGATTGTTGAGAATAAGTTAAACTAACCGAATGTTGATTCGACAACTAACCAGAATTAACCAAATCTATTAAAATTGAGTATAAATTATCGGAATTCACTCATATGGTTAAAATAAGTTTATATAAGTTAAACTAACCGCGTTAGATCGGGGCATGAGACGAATCGATTGCATATATATATTTTTTTTGTTTTTACAACCACCCCTAATTTTATAAACTGTAAAAACGAACGAAACTTGAAGTAATATGTATTTATGTGGTATATTTTGGAAAACTAAACTTACGTAATCTGTTAAAAGTTATTGTTTACATTAAATTGTCTTAGGGGTGGGTGAGGGTGACTTTTAGGTACTCACGACAGACTAGTCGTGTTGCATAGCGTTAGATCTGGGAATGAGAAACGAATCGAATGCCAGTGGGATACAGCTGGTAGGGCTAAAAAATACATTTTGACATAAAATTGATACCTAGTTAAAAATACTAAAGTTGAGCGGATGTCTCAGATATGAGACACGGGCGCGTTAAAACTAGGAAAAAAATTTAAATCACAAACGACTAAAGAGAATACTATTTCTGGACAAACATACCTACAATGATCGTAATGAATACATCAACTGCCTGATGCATCCTTTTCACAATGATCGCGGCTCAAATTTCTTTTAGCGGAAATCGGCTACAAAAAATATCGGTCTATAATACGATTCTACACAAGAATATCAACTTTTTTTCCTGAGGAAATGTTTTGTTCTCCAGAAAATTCGATTTTTTTTTTACTTATATCATAATTGAACTAAAACCTGTCTTTAGATAATTTTCCTATTGTTTTTTTTTTTTTGGTGTAGGCCGGTACAGAAAAACCTATTAATTTAATAAAATGGTATTATTATTCCGAAATTGTCTAATTAATGGAAATTTTAAATTTTTTTTGTAGGTTTGAATATCGGAAATCTGTTATGGAGATGAAAATTAGATAATAATTCTATTTGGCAAGTAATTTGCTTATCAAACATGTACAATTTTTTTCGCGGAAATTCCTCATATAGGAAATACAATTATAGAAATTATTTATATTGACATAGTAGATCCCTGTGTTTTGTTAGTTTGGGTTAATTTTGGTTCTTAGGTAGGATAGATCAAGCGCGTAGCGCACTTGTCTCATTGGGCGTATTCGGTAAATTAAAGTTAGTTTCGATTATTTTTGCTTTGTTCACTCTGGTTAATTGGGGTTAGTTTTGCTTAGTCTGAGTTAGTTTTGGTTAGTCTGGGTTAATATTGATTAGTTTGGGTTGGTTTTAGTTAGTGTTGGTTAGTTTTGATTAGTTTGGATTAGCTGTAGTTGGTTTAGGTTAGTTTGGGTTACTCTGGTTAATTAGGGTTAGTCTTGGTTAGTTTGGGTTTATCTTGATTAGTCTGAGTTGGTTTTGGTTAGTTTTAGTCAGTGTTGGTTTCTATTGATTAGTTTGGAAGAGCTGTGTTTGGTTTGGGTTAGTTTTGGTTAGGGTAATGTTGTATAAGAGTACGCACTTAGTGAAAATTCTAAAATAATTTCTCAGTTTTAGGCGAAGTGTAAATTTTTAAAATTTTATAATATAAAGTACTCACAGCCAAACATGTTTTAAACATGTTATGCTATACATTGCAAGAAAAAAAGGAGATATTCAAATTTTTTGGAAAGTCTTCAGATACGTGCTCTTATGCACAAACATTTATAAGAGTACGAATGCTAATGTATAAGAGTACGCACTATATATTGTTCTAAAATATGGTTGCACGTCATGTTATATTTCATTGTTTACTAATAAAAAAATTCATATAGAAAACGTAAGTTTATTGAAAGTAATACAAAATTAAAAATATTCCTTAAAGGAAAATGAAAAACGTAGTATCTGCTTAAAGTCGTCACTCTGAACAATTTAAACAAATAAAGTCCCCCATTACATATGTGGTGCAAGATTCATGCCACCAACTGTTACACCAAGAACACATAATCCACTCATCATCTTCAAAAGATTCTGAGTACAATTCTCCACATCCTGGGCAACGTTCATCCTTTTCGACACCTTTATTAACTTTCTTTTTTAACTTTTTTGTTTTCTGAGATTTTGAGCCAGTAACAACTAGTTTTCTTTTTGCTGCTTCAATTTTTTCTTCTTCTTTTCCTTTCTTAATTCCGGCAAGTTCTTCAAGTTCATCATACTAGAGAGTATTTCGGATTTTTGTGATCTTGATTTAGAGCGATTTGGTTTTTCTTTTATTTGCGGCAAAGGTAAAATTTCTGAAGCTGGGATTGACCGATTTAAAGCCTCTTCCTCAAAAGTAGACGAATTCTTTGATATAAGTACCCCGTCTTCACAGACTATATCAAGGCTGGCAATATCCAGCGGTGGAGGTGTTGCAGGTATCGGAATACTCGTGGAAGGTTCGGTATCATCTATTTCCACCACGATGTCATCATTGAGCTGGCCATTCGCTGTATAATTGGGTGCATCTGTCGTATTAATGGGTGCGTCTGGCGTAGTGATGAGTGCGTCTGGCGTATTAAAGGGTACGTCTGTCACACAGGAAGGGGCAAAATCATCATCGTTAAACTAATCCGGATTATAAAGATATATTCCGGAAGCTCTAAATGAGTTTTCTGATTTTCCAATATTGGCGACGCTGGTGTAAGCTTGGTTAAATAGTCCGGCAACTTGCATCTGCGTTATTACCTTTCCAGGGTTACCTACCAGCCACTTATCACACTCTTCACTGTAAGCACACTTTAATGGGCCAAAGAAACCAACATTCAGCGGTTGCATTGTGTGGCTTGCATGAGGTGGTAGGGAGAGTAAATCAATATGGTTATCCCTGCAGAACTTTATTGCATCTAGACCACGGTGAGAGGAATGGTTGTCGAGGATCAACAGTACTTGATTTTCGGCACTAGGTTTGCTGTAGCTCTTGAAATGCCGCAACCACTGACAAAATAATTCTTTGTTTATAAACCCAGTGTCCGATATCATTTTGTAGGTACCAGTAGGTGCATTTAAAAAGAGCTCATCTTTCATCCTTTTTCTGGGAAATATCATAGCCGAAGGAATGTATGTCCCCGTTACGCTAAAACAACATACCGCTGTAACGAGCTGTCCCCGATCGGCATTAGCTACTTTTCCGACCAGTTTTTTGCCTTTGCTGGATAAACCTTGGGTAATTTATTAGGTCCTGTGGATACCCCTGTTTCGTCTATGTTGTATATTGAATTTGGCAGGTAGTTTCTTTTTTCATAAAGGGTCTTAAGATTTTTAAAAAACCGATCTACCTGGCTTTTATTGAAACCCATTATTCGACCCATTGAACATTTTTCTGGCTGCCGAAGTACTATTTTGTGTCTTTGACAAAACCCTTTTACCCATGACTCACCAGCCATTTTTTTAATATTGCTGAACCTGTGCTGAAGTTTGTTAGCTTCGGCAAACTTATAACTCGCTATTTTCAAATATTTCTTGGTAATCCCATAAAATCTAAGATCCAGGTCCCTTACTTGTTGGGCTAAATCAGCCTCCATATCTAAAGGTATATCAGTTTTGAATCGTCCTAAGGAGCTGGGGGTGGTTCGTGCTTTTAATCGTTTTCTTAGTGTTGCTTCATTTATTCCCATGTCCCTGGCTATACTTCTTTTGTTAAAACCATCTGCAATTTTATGCCTAATCTCTTCCATATTGCTTTCGGTGAATACTAGCTTCCGCTCACTTTTTCTTTTGTAACGGCTTATATTTCAAATTTGTTAATCTGAAAAAAAACGTTGATGTCTATGCTATATTCACTAGAGCTTTATTACTTATAAGAGTACGCACTGCAAAGTCTAAGAGCACGCACGGCGTACTCTTATGCATTGCTTACTGGGTACTCTTGTGCATATGTTGATAATTTTAGATTTTGCTTAATATCTTCATTATTAACCTACTTCTAGCTAAATTTTAACCACACAAACAACAACAATATTTAAAAAAAAACATACAATAACGTTTACTAACCTGTAACGTTCGCAGGTACCTCACAAAATACTAATTATCAAGCACCAACAATTAGATCGCCAACCCATGCAAACACTTCTCGGCCATTTTTAAAACAGGTGTGTCGATAATGTAGATTTCTATTTTTGTATCCAGTGTCGTATGCTATTTGAAACATAACTGACTGCATAGACAATTTAATAGATGGCGGTATGTATTAAAAATATGCGTGCGTACTCTTATACTCATGCTTACTCTTATACAATATTACCCTAGTTGGGAATAGTAAAGAGTCTTTTTACTCTGGTTAATTTGAGTTAGAGAGGTAGAGAGGCACTCTTAGCCAAGATTTTTTTTTCAAATACATTTTCGCTCTGCATACATCAACCAAATCAAATACATCAACCGCCTGACTATAAATGAAACATCATTTGCTTCGTCATATTGCAGCTAAACAATCTATTTCGCGCAGGTGCCATGAAAATTGAAACCCGTAACACAAGAATAATAAATAACCAGAATCCAAACTCTCAACTGTCACCGTGTATATTGACTAAAAGCGCTGGGTGACCTTCAGTCTATGTCACAGCCAGAATTCCATGAGCGTGCTTACTGCATTTTGACTGATTTAATATTACCCATCTTATTAAGAAAATAGTACGGAGGGCGGGATAGCTGAACCATTGTTTATACAGTGCTGAACTTTAGTTGAGAATAAGTGAAAGTAACCGAAAGTTGATTGGACGACTACCCATAACGTATCAGAACCGGCTCAAATAAGTAAAATAGGTTGATACTAAATGAAACTAACCAAAACTTGATTAGACGACTAACCCAAACTAACCAATACTATTAAAATTCATTATAACGTATCGGAACCGGTTCAAATAAGTAAAATAAGTTGAGACTAACCGACACATGATTGGTCGATTAACCCGAACCAACCAAATCTATTAGAATTGATTATAACATATCGTAACTGGCTCAAATTAGTAAAATGAGTTGAGACTACCCGAAAGTTGATTGGACGACTAACCCGAACTAACCAAATATATTAAAATTGATTATACCATATCGTAACCGCCTCAAATAAGTAAAATGAGTTGAGACTAAGTGAAACTAACCGAAAGTTGATTGGACGACTAACCCGAACTAACAAAATCTATTAAAATTGATTATAACGTATCGGAACCGGTTCAAATGACTAAAATAAGTTGAAACTAAGTGAAACTCACCGAAAGTTGATTCGACGACTAACCAAAACTAGCCAAATCTGTTAAAATTTATTATAACGTATCAGAACCGGCTTAAATAAGTAAAATAAGTTGGGACTACGTGAAACTAACCGAAAGTGGATTGGACGACTAACTTGAACTAACCAAATCTATTAAAATTGATTATAACCTATCGGAACCGGCTCAAATAAGTAAAATAATTTGAAACTAAGTAAAACTAACCGAAAGTTGATTAGACGACTAACCAAAACTCACCAAACCTATTAAAATTGATTAATATATGATTCTCGCACAATCTTTCTCTCTTATAACATCGATAAAGAAATATTCACTTCTATCACGTGTAATGTGCTACTCGCGACTTTTTTGCCAATCTCGACGAATTATGGTGATCCAAGAGTCCAAAAAACATTAAATTCTAAAAAAAATAAAATTGTGCCTGTGTGTGTGTGTGTGTGTGTCTCTGTCCGTCACACGACTTTTCTCCAAAACCGTTAAGCCGATTTCTACCAAAATGGTTATTTAGGAGTTTCGGGTCAATATCTCCAGACATTTTAGAATTTTTTTCTTCAAACTTATAATTAAGGATAGTTTATATAAAGAAGAATATAAAGAAATTGGTTTTCACAAAAACGGCCTTAACGATATTTATTAGATTTTCTATATGTTTACAATTTAGTAGGCCAATAGTACGTACTACCCCGTTTTTCTGTGAAAAATCGGTGCAGTCCGTTTCCTCTTGAGAAAAATGAACAAAATCGACTTTCTCGGAATCAGAGCTCCAACGATTTTCTTCAAAGTCTGTAACTATTTACCAATTAGTAAGACAAATGATATGCACTTGTTTGTTTTCCTACGGAAAATAATATAAAGCCACTTTACTAGTGAAAATATTGACCTTCACAGATATCCGTTTTGCATATGGGCATTATTTTTAATTTTAAAACCATTCCAAATAATAATGTCCTGTTGAATCCTATCATATCAAAATACTCCGCTGCCTGATATTTCGACAACATGCAAAATTATCTATTATTATAGTACATAAAAAGATAGGTATTCATATTTACAAATAGAAAAGTCACGAGTATCACAGTATGGTTAATAGATTTGGTTAGTTTTGGTTAGTCTTTCAAACAACTTTCGGGTAGTTTCACTTAGTATCAACTTATTTTAGTCATTTGAACCGGTTACGATACGTTATAATCAATTTTAATAGATTTGGTTAGTTTTGGTTAGTCGACCAATCAACTTTTGTGTAGTTTCACCTACCATCAACTTATTTTAGTCATTTGAACCGGTTGCTATACGTTATAATAAATTTTGATAGATTTGGTTAGTTTTGGTTAGTCGTTGACACAACTTTCGATTATTTTCACTTAGTATCAACTTATTTTAGTCATTTGAACCGGTTCCGATACATTATAATAAATTTCAATAGATTTAGTTAGTTTTGGTTAGTCGTTGATTCAACTTACGGTTAGTTTCACTTAGTTTAAACTTATTTTAGTCATTTGACCCGGTTACGATACGTTATAATAAATTTTCATAGATTAGGTTAGTTTTGATTAGCCGTCCAAGTGTGATAGATACTTAGTATCTACTTATTTTACTTATGCCCAGTTTCTGAAAGTATGGATAACTTTATTCTACAAATATTTCCTGTGACAACGATTGTTAATACAATTGTAACCATAGTAATTATTGGCTTCATAACTTTATACACTAGATATCTGGTACTTCAGAAACCGGACATTAGTCATTTGAAATGGTTCCGATACGTTATAATCAATTTTAATAGATTTGGTTAGTGTGTTGGTTAGTCCAATCAACGTTCGGTTAGTTATTTATACTGACGTTTTCAGCGATTTAATCATTCCTAAGATCTAAAAGATGCTAATAAATAAAACTACTTATTTCCTAACCAACATATTTATTTCGCCAAATTATTAACTTATGGTTTTTGATTACTCTCTATTAACCGATTTTAGTGTATAATATAAGTTCCATTAAAACACGAAACACTCAACAAGGGAAAATGCATCGAAAGTATAACCCCATTTCCAACTGCTAGAATTTTACCGTATTTTAGACGATCCGTTTACTACAGCCGTCGCGCCTACACTGGCGATTTTCGGCGGAATTCCTGCGGAACGGGTCGTTCGAGGTCACAGCAGCCCAGGCATATAGCAAGAAGGAAACATTGGATTCTGGTTATTTATTATTCTTGTGCCCGTAATGTCGCTCCTCGGTGGTGGATATACTCTGGTAAAACGGTTGAACGGTTGAAAAATATGGTAACTTTTGTTTTAACAGATATATTTGTTTGTTGTATAGAATACGTAAATAGCTAAAGCAACTTTTTATAATCTGTGGTTTCAATCACGCAGAATGTTAAACGAACCAATATACATGCAACAGTTTTGTCTTATTGATCTAATACATGCAAAAGATCTACCGTATGTAAGCATAAAAACTGTTAATCCAACATTTTTTTTGTTGGCTCAACAACTTTATTTTTCAGTGAACTAAATTAAGGTTACAGCAAGCACAATGATCGTATTCAGCATTCGGCTGAATATTCTAAATTTTGTTGTTATATAAGCCCTTCTTAATTGCTCTCTCATCGTCATACCCTGGACCTAATAGTTATTTGTGTAACTAGTTCAAAAAGTGCTTATTTGTTGCACGATGCATCATTGCAACCAGAGTATATCCACCACCGAGGAGCGACATTACGGGCACAAGAATAATAAATAACCAGAATTCAATGTTTCCTTCTTGCTATATGCCTGGGCTGCTGTGACCTCGAACGACCCGTTCCGCAGGAATTCCGCCGAAAATCGCCAGTGTAGGCGCGACGGCTGTAGTAAACGGATCGTCTAAAATACGGTAAAATTCTAGCAGTTGGAAATGGGGTTATACTTTCGATGCATTTTCCCTTGTTGAGTGTTTCATGTTTTAATGGAACTTATATTATACACTAAAATCGATTAATAGAGAGTAACCAAAAACCATAAGTTAATAATTTGGCGAAATAAATATATTGGTTAGGAAATAAGTAGTTTTATTTATTAGCATCTTTTAGATCTTAGGAATGATTAAATCGCTGAAAACGTCAGTATAAATAACTAACCGAACGTTGATTGGACTAACCAACACTAACCAAATCTATTAAAATTGATTATAACGTATCGGAACCATTTCAAATGACTAATGTCCGGTTTCTGAAGTACCAGATATCTAGTGTATAAAGTTATGAAGCCAATAATTACTATGGTTACAATTGCAATCATGCTGAGTGCAACAAATATGCTTTTTGCACATGTTGCACACAACATTTTTTTCTACGATCGACTTAAATTTGTATTTATTTAAAATAATAGTTTTACGTCAAAATGTTAAAATTTTAAACTGACAACTTATTTACGGAAATTGTCACTGACAGACGTCATCCATAGGTAACTATGAATATGCTTTCGTTAGTAACAAGATTTAGATTAATGTCTATGGGATTAATTAAAATTAGAGTAAAAATGTTTCTTTTTATTATCAAGTAATATCGTTTAAGAAATATTTGGTGGTATCTGTAAGTACCTATATGTATGTACTCGTATGTATACTCAAATTACAAGAAAAAATGGTATCTTTTGATTAAACTCGTAAACAATAGAATATCAAAGTACTTTTTGCACTAGTGCAAAAAGTAAGTTACTTTTAGCTCTAGTGCAAAAAGTTATACTTTTAATACAGTAAATAGTGCCAAAAGTAGTAACTTTTTGCACGATCGTAGAAAAACATAATTTAGTGTTAATATATTTGTATTAATATAATAAATACACTTCCACCATCCTTCAGTTCTTCGTAAAACACCAAAAATGCTTCTTGAGTCTCAGCTGTTCTTTCTTGTTCGGTCTCTTGCACATCCTGCACTTTAAAACAAGATTGGTTGGCAACTTTTGCATTGTACCAGGTGGTGTGTACTATTAACGAAAATAAAGCAGCACTATTAATTTCCGGCACTGAGGTATTTCCAGTGTGCAAAATCGTACATTTTGGTATTCCGTTAATATGCTTCATAATATTAACGCATTCCGCCAAAAAATTTACTTGGTCCAAGAAATATCCCAGGAGGACACTCTCATTGTTGTGAAGTGTCTTCTCGATGTCTGCTCAGTGTTAAGCAACTTTTCGTTAATGAACAATATGGAATAAGTAGACTCATAGCCTAAAAGTTTCTCCATTTGTCTATACGGTAATTTGTGTTAACTTAATTTTCCGATACTCAAAAACGAGGTTTGAGTCATTTGAGTGTTATACAGGTTTCTGTCTATTTAATTTAAATAATCTGTGTTCCACAATGTGGGTCCGAGAATTGTGCCCTGTGGGACTCCACATGTTATATCCACGGAAAGTACTTTGTTTTCGGCCTCCAGAGTGATCGTCCTGTCCGTGAAGTAGCTTTGGATTATCTTCGTTAAATATGGGGCGGCAGCTCTCTTTTTAATTTCGGATAGTATTTCAGGCCATGGCGCGGTGTTGAATGCATTCATTATGTCTAATGTAACAGATATGCCTATAACCCTATGTCTGTGACTTATTTTATAAATAGCTCTCTTACTGGTTTCATTGCTTCCTTCACCGCCTGGACGGTCGATCTCCCACTCCGGAATCCGTACTGCCTAGACGACAGCGTTTCAGTAAGTCTCAAGTCATCCTTGAGTCTTTCCAGTATAACGTGTTCAAAAAGTTTGCTGGCAGTGTTCAGCAAGCAGAGCGGTCTGTATTTAGTTTCTTCCTACCGTTCCCTCCTGGGTTTTTCAATCAATACCAGTTTGGCATTTTTCCAGGTTATCGGGAATTCCGCAGACGTCATCAGATTATTGAATAGGCCCAGGAAGAATCGAGGGTTGTACTCCACCATGTATTTGATTATTTCCACTGGTATGCGGTCTGGACCAGGTTCCTTGTTTATCTTTAGTTTTTGAGCGACTTTCTTGATCTCTTCGATATTAACTTCAGGGATTTCGTGTCGTGCGACATTCAACTCCTCTCAGTCCACCCGCGGTCTGCGGGGAAATAGCTTATTCGCAGTTGTTATCGTCTGTTCAATGGTAAGGGAGCGGTGCGCCACAAGCCTCAAGCGCCCCGTGGCGATTCTGTATCCGTCGCCCCATATGTTATCGTCGATTTCTTTGCAGAGTTCATTCCAGTATTCCTTCTTTGATATTTTAATGGCGTCCCGTATAGCTTTCTTGTCTTTGTTATACCTCTGTTTGTCTTGTTCATTTCTGGTATGATCTCTCTTGTTATTCTTTGTGGTAGTACGTCTGGAGTGCAGGCAAGCTCGTCTGAGCTCCGATAGCTCTTGTATCCACCAGTATACCGGTCTCTTGCGGTAAGATATTTTTTAAGTGGCATTGAGGCATCACAGATCTGTTTCAGTTCTTCTAATAGTTGCTCGGCTGTTTCCGGTACTTGATTTGATGTTTTGTCAGCTGCTATTTTAAGCTTATCTTTATCGATCTTTTCTGTGTTCCAACCTAACACTTTATCTCCGTTATTTTCCATTTTCTGCTCCGTGAGATCAAATATTACGTACCGTTGTTGGTCGCTCAGTGATTCTTTATCTAACACTCCAGTTTCGAATCTTCCCGCCAATGTCGCCATCGAATAGTGTGAGATCTACTATCGATGAACCCTTTTCGTTTTGGAACGTTGGCGTATTTCCTCTATTGCTTATCATTAGATCTCTCGTGGCTATCCACTCCAGTAAGACACGACCTCTTTGGTTTGTCTGTTCCATCCCTCACTCGGGTGCACTAGCGTTAAAGTCGCCCATAATCACCGCTTCCCTCCCGAGGCCGTCCAGGACCGTTCCCAGTGTGTCGAGGGATACCTTAAATTCCTCTATCGTTTTGTTGGGTGACATGTAACAGCTAAAGACCGCCAAGTTCTTCAGTTCCATCCAGACGAACTCTTGCCTCTTCCCGTAGTCTTGATATTTACTTGTTTATTGCAAATCTTTATGGCCGCACCCCTATTGTCATCCGCGAACCATCCCGGCTTCTGTGATTCATTAATATTTGGTTCCGTTATAATTAATATGTCTGCTTTATGCTCGTAGGCTGTGGCCAACAGAAGATCATAACCTGCACGACATCTATTCAAGTTCACCTGGATAAACCTGAGAGACCCCCCGCTCTCAATGTAACCAGTATCTCTAGCTGTTTTTCTCCTAGTCTATGATTTTCATTGCATACTGGACAGTATGCATCGCCCTTGCAATCTCTCAAATTATGATCTTCTTCTCCGCATTTATAACACTTGTATCCCATTGGCTCGTTTCGGCATTCCGTGCTCTTATGGTCATATCGTCAACATTTGTAGCATCTTGCTACGTTTAAGTGGTGCTCCATGCCGCAATTTACGATGCCAACCCTGACCATGTTGTTCTTTGTAAATTTATTTGCGTTTTCCTCATCTAACATTATTGTTACCGCTGTTGTGTTGTTAGCGTTTGGTCTTATTTCTAATATCTTTACTGGTACTGGTTCTGCATGGCCCAAATATTCCTGGATAGCTTCCCTAATGTCTTCAGGGATCGTCGTCATGTCCATTCCTTTAAAGTGAATAGCAGTCTTGTCGTTGAAGACGCCTGTAGTCCTAATTTGTGCTGGACCCATGCCCGACTTAATTTCCCCTGTATAAATACCAATTTGCGTAGGTATTACACAGAGGGGCGAACAGTTACCTTTAGGAAAATATACAAAACACGAAGGACCGTTTAACAAGTTTAATTGTTACTAGAAAACGCTTGGCATTATTCTACCAACACTAAGGAATAACTAAACATTTACATTTTAGTTAGGTTTACAAAATAAGTGGGTTCAGTTTAATTTGTTTCGCCCAAAACCGCCCGAAATCAGCACGTCACATTTGATGTGTGTCAAGCACCGGTGGCCGATGTTACTAGGTGACTGGTGACTAGTCTGTTGACCCAATTATTCTTATAGAGTTCACCCTTCGCAACTAGGCTCTCCCACTTGGCCATTTAATAATTGTATTTTTATGTTATGGAATATTATGTACAGGGTGCGCGACGAAAACTTATTCACTTCTTATTTACCTACATCCCCCTTTATTTCAGCTAGTGCTCCTTCATCTTTCTCCATTAGGATCAGTACTTTATCTTCCGTCGTTGCTCTAATTGTTTTGATTGAGCCGCTCGCGGGATTGTCTCTTAGTTTCCTCTTTATTTTCCCCACAGCCTCCTTAAAGTCCATTTCTTTTGGGTCTATAACAATCCCCCAGTCTATTCTCTCTTTTATCATTTTTTCCCCTGTATTTTGTTGGTCAGATTGAGGTATTTTCCGGCTTTCTTCCGCGCGTCTCCTGGTTGTGTATATAACTACTTGTGTTTCTGTGCCCTGGAACACAACCTCGGACATTTTTCTAAGTGTTTGTAGACTTATTTCCTCTAGGTAGGCAATGCAACCCATTCGGCATCTCGGGCATCTTCCTTGACTTACATTAGGTTTCTCCATATATCCTCGAGTTTCATTTCACATGTTATTTTTATTATCTTGTCTGCAAGTGCATCTTTTTCTCTCTTTGATTTAATTGTGGTTCTCCGTGGTTTCTGCTAGCATCGGATATTTACTTCTATATAGGGATTGTACGCTTTTCTGCATTTGCGGGTCCGAGGGTTCCGCAAAACCACCTTGACTACCTCCGTTTTGGTACTAAGAGGGTTCCCCACTTTTATTTGGGTCTGTTTAAATGCGCTTTCTTTCCATTTCAGCCCTTCGATTTCGCTGAATTTCTCAAAATGTTTGACCCGCTCTACTGAATCTACTTCGTTCTTCGTAAAGTCATTCCAATACGTCTGTGTCTCTGCGTTCTTGGCGTCAACCTTTTCTGGTGTTTGCGTTTCTTTTGTCACCATCTGCTTATCCACTTGCTCATAGCATCGCTGATCCACTAACCAAAACTAACCCAAAGTAATCAAAACTAACCCAAACTAACCAAAACTAACCCAAACTAACCAAAACTAACCCAAACTAGCCCAGACTAACCCTAAATAAAGTAAAGTAAAGAGACAAGCGCGATAAGCGCGCTTGTCTCTTCACTAATCCAAACTAAGCAAAACCAACCCAAACTAACTGAAACTAACCAAAACTAACCCAAACTAACCCAGACTAACCCTAAATAAGCAAGGTAAAGATGATTTCACTAACCCAGACAACGCAAAACCAACCCAAACTAACCAGAACTAACCTTCATTACCCAAACGAAGCAAAACTAACCGAAACTAACCAACACTAACCAAAACTAACCCAAACTAACCCAGACTAACCCTAATTAAAGCAAAGTAAAGGAACAAGCGCGCCAAGCACGCTTGTCTCTTTACTAACGCAAACTAAGCAAAACCAACCCAAAGTAACTGAAACTAACCAACACTAACCCAAACTAACCAAAACTAACCCAGACTAACTGTAAATAAGCAAGGTATAGAGGCAAGCGCGCTACGCGGGCTTGTCTCTTCACTAACCCAGACTAAGCAAAACCAACCCAGACTCTCCAAAACTAACCTTCATTACCAAAACGAAGTAAAATCAACCGAAACTAACCAAAACTAACCCAAACTAACCAACACTAACCCAAACTAATCCTAATTAATGCAAAGTAAAGAGGCAAGCGCGCTTAGCGCGCTTGTCTCTTCACTAACCCAAACTAAACAATACCAAGTCAAACGAACCGAAACTAACCAAAACTAACCCAAACTAACCAAAACTAACCAAAACTAACCCAGACTAACCCTAAATAAGCAACCTAATAACCCATACTAAGCAAAACCAACCCAGACTAACCAAAACTAACCCAGACTAACCTTCATTACACAAACAAAGCAAAACCAACCCAAACTAACCAAAACTAACCCAAACTAGCTAAAACTAACCCAGACTAACCCTAATTAAGCAAAGAGACAAGCTTGTCTTTTCACTAATCTAAACTAAGCAAAACCAACCCAAACTAACCCAGACTAACCCAAACCAACCCTAATTAACAAGGTAAAGAGACAAGCGCGCTACGACGCGGGCTTAATGTCTTCGGTATCTCAGATTAAGCAAAAATAATCTTAAAGTAACTTAACTTTAACACTTTAACACAAAACCATAGTTAACGCAAATTAACAAAACGAGCGCGCTACGCGTGGTACTATCTTAACTAATCCAAATGAACCAAACAAGGGTGCATTTGTCTCTCTCTCTTTTGGTAGTTAAATAACGAGCGTCTTGCGTAACTCAAACTAGCGAATTATTAATATTATTTATTATTTTAATAAACACAAAGTACTTCTGAATCACCATATATCTATAAGGTGTTGGTTGACTGTATCCAACAAGATACCGTATTTTAGAACCAAACAGAAATTACACTTGGCCGCACCTATGCGTAGAATGACAGCTGGTTGAGCCGTGCTGAGCTAACTAGATAGATAATCATAATTTAAGAAATCGCTGAAAGCTGAAATAGTGTCATGTTGACGTTTGCGCCAGAAATGTTATTAATTTATAATGCAAAAGAAAACAGTTATATTTGCGGTTTTTAAGAAAAATGCTGGTAGAAAGTTTTTTTGAGACTACTAGCCAATAAGTGCGCAAAATAAATATTGACCCATCTAAACATCTTTATTTGTAATATACATAAATTTACGTTTTTGTGCTCCCTAAGCCTACCTCTACTGTCGCTCATTTGTGTGCCACTAATCTTACCCATTTGCATTAGGGTTCCGCCATCTTCGGATGCCGAGGATAATATGTCAGTGGACAATTTGGTTGTTACTCTTTTCTTAAACTTCTACGATCCTAAAATGAGCTATTCGAAGAGTATTCCAGCTATAGATGTATAAGAATCATATAGATCAAGTATGAGCATATATTCAATAAGTTTGAAAAATGGCGCATTGAAAAGAAAATACTCAATCATGTAAACGAAAAGGTACTTGTAACATGCGAAGGGAAGTATTTAATTTTTTTCATACGGAACACCAAGAGAAAAATAGGTAGATAATTCTTTGTTACTTCCGGAAATATCGAAAGAATATAAAAGGTAATTTTAGTATTTGCTCTTCGCCCATGTAACTTCGATTATGGCAAATTTTTCATCAACTTTTGAAGGTACATTTGTGAAATAACCGGTGGGCATTAATTCTTTTGGGCTCTTCTCAAAACAAATTGGTTTGTATCTGAAACTTGAACAGAGCATCTGGAAAAATATACGAGTCATTGTTTCCGAAGGTCATTTGCATTTCTCTTTGAATATTCAAAGGCTGACCTTCTGACAGTAAAGCGTCATGGTGGCTGGTGGTGTAACACAGTTGCGGAAGGCTATGTGGAAAACTCAGCAGAAAACAAAACAAAATAGCATTAAGAATTTTATGTGAAACGTGATAAACTTGAGAAGAAACCAGAAAAGAAAAAAGAAAGTAACCATCAGTTCAAATAATCAAAACTTACAGGTATTAACTAAAAATTCTGCAAAGGTCGCTGCCTCCTCAGGAATGTATTGAAAAATACTAAATTGTCCTATTAATATTCTATATAAACTTCAAACCTTTGTCTTAAGAGATTCGGATAATCATCTTGAATCTGAACCACAAAGAGTGGAGGAAAATTCAGCAATCAATTTAACAAAAGTATTTGTACACGAAGAGACAACACTACAAAAACTTCCCGCGGCGGCCGGACGGTCGGGGTCCACACTTGAAAATATCGTTTTTACCCAGAAAAGGTGAAAAGGGTGCTACATGATCTAAAGCTGTCTGCCACTGCAGGACCTGACGATGTGTCCCAAATATTGCTAAAAAATTGTAGCGCGACCATGAGTGGAATCCTTGCAAGAAGAATGACAAAATCATTTACAAACGGCTTAGTTCCAGAAGCGTGAAAAAATGCAATTGTCATTCCGAATTATAAAAAAGGCGATAAACACTTAGCTGAAAACTATAGGCCCATCAGTATAACATCAATTCCCTGCAAAGGTATGGAAAAGATTATAGCTAATGAAATTATAGAATTCTTCATGACTCATCATGGTCATCGACTATCCAATCAGCATGGTTTGTCAGTTACATCGAATCTCCTCTCCAACCTGGAACACTAGACCAAGGCATCTGAGGAGCATTATCCAATTGACGGTGTATACCTTGAGTTTAAAAACGCATTTAACACTGTTCCCCCAGAGAAACGGCTTCACAAGCTTGAACATTGTGGTATACGGGGCCGGCTACTTCGGTGGATTTGGGACTACTTGTGTAATCGGACATACCAGGTAAGATTATATGGCACATTATCTGGCAAGCACAGAGTAGTTAGTGGAGTTCCTCAGAGCTCTGCCCTTGGCCCACTTCTGTTTATAATCTCTGTCTCAGATATTGCCCAGAACATGTCTTGTAGGACCAGCATATATGCCGATGATACCAAAATATTCTGTGACCATACATTCCAGCACGGTCACATGATTGAGGATCTTGCCGAATTGGATAGGTGGACGAGGGACTGGCTGTTGAAACTTAATGTCAGCAAATGTTGTATGTTGCACATTGGATACAACAACCCTATGCTGGATATAACAACGTAGGATGGGTGACTGAGCAGGTCAACTTGGGAGTGAATATCTCACATGACCTAAAATGGGAACAGCACATATATGCAATTGTGAAACGGGCCAACTCAACTGTCTATCTAATACCACACTGTTTTAGGGAAATGTCCCCTGAAGTGTTTCTCCGAGCCTATAAAACCTATATTAGACCACTGCTGGAGCATGCTGTTGTGGTTTGATGTCAGTATTTCAGAAAATACATAGATCTGATTGAGCGTGTCCAGAGAAGGGCAATAAAAATTCCACCATCTTTAAGAGGATTGTCCTAATGAAGAACGACTTAAAGCTCTCAAATTGACAACCCTAGATGAACGCGGGAATAGAGGGTACTTAATTGAAACATGCAAAACCCTGCATAATCATTACACATGCGACATCGATTTCTTTCACAGAAATACCAATCCTCATCTGCCTGGACATTCCCTGAAGCTCTCCACTGAACTTTGTCACAGACTTTCTAGAAAGAATTATTGTTATAGACGGAGACGTGCAACTACCAAATGGGGAGATCATACAGGCAATGGAACAAGGAGAAATGTACAAATACCTCGGATTTCAACAGGCTAGATTACTGGACCACAAGCAGGCAAAGGGCAGAATGCAGGAGCAATACACCAAAATAGTGAAATTACTTATGAAGTTTGAGCTAAACGCAGGCAACTTAGTTCGGGCAATCAACACCTACTCTTTTGGAATCTTAAGATGGACAAAAACCGAACTAGTAGGTATCCAGAGGTTGACACAAATAATGATGACGAAGATCAACAACCTCCGTCCTAAGGCGTCCACTATTAGAACAACGCTACCCCGAAAGGACGGAGGAAGGGGCCTTATGGACCTTACCAACTTACACTCTCGGCAGGTGACAAAATTGCGTGAGTTCTTTTACAGGAAAGCCGAAACATCGGGTCTACATCGAGTTATATCCAAGACCGATAAGGATTACTCACCTTTGACCCTCGCCTCTCCTGGAGCAGATTTCAATGGAGTTTCAGATACTGAGAAGTTCGAACAATGGGCACAAAAGGCATTGCACGGACGACATCATTACGACCTCAATCAGCCTCATATTGACAAGGAAGCATCAAATAAATGACTTACTAGCGGTACCATTTTCCCAGAAATTGAAGGCTTCGTGATCGCTATCCAAGACCAGGTCATCAGTACTAATAACTACAAGAAGTTTATCATCAAGGACCCCAACACCCTATCCGGCAAATGCAGGAAGTGTCAAGAATCATCAGAGACTATTCAATATATAACAGCTGGTTGTACTGTGTTAGCTAATACGGACACAATCAAGTGTGCAATATCGTTCACCAGAAACTGGCCAACAAGTACGGTCTTCTCAACACCTATACACCGTACTATAAGTACCAGCCACAGAAGGTTCTCGAAAATGACAATTTTAGACTCTACTACGATAGGTTCATTATCACCGATAGACTGGTGATGAATAACAGGCCTGACATAGTGGTGCTGGATAGAAGAGTCAACTCAATCCTTCTCGTCGACGTAGCCGTACCGAACACCCACAGAAAATGACCAAGTACTCAGATCTCGCCATTGAGATTAAACATATGTGTCATTGCGAAAAAGTGGAAATAGTCCCAGTTATTATATCATCAACCGGCATAGTGCCTAATACCTTGCACGACAGCTTCGCCAAGCTGGGACTACCAAAAAACACCTTCTCTGGCATCCAGAAGGCTGTTATATTAAATACTTGCCATACAGTACGCAAGTTTATGATGTAATTTGAGCCTAAGCCTTTTGATACTTAGTATCCGGGATAGGTAAATCATACCAGCTCTAAGCTGAGTACAAAAAGAGTAATAATAATAATAATAATAATAATAATAATAATAATAATAATAATAGTAATAATAAGCATAAAAACCTTGATCCTTACCGATATTTATCCTTTCTGAATCCCCCGGGGACCTTTTCTCTTTCTCTTTCTGTCCTCAATCCTAACCGCAAAGAGAAAGAACACCCATGAAAATGGAGAAGCAGAGAAGCCTCGGAAAAATGCCGCTGCCTGGGGATCGCCAGGGCGTGTCGGGAGCCGACGCTGGGCACGACAGCATGCGGGACGTCGGTGGCAGGGTACGGAGGAGGCGGGGCCCTGTCGCGCAAGAAACTACAGCCCAACCAAACCAACGAGTAGTGGAAGCAGAGGAAAGCATCGAAGAACAAGACGCCGCTTTACCTGCTCGCTCGCCTATCGTTAGACCTGCCTGTAGGAGAGAAGCTGGAAGGCGTATGACAAGAGAATTGAAACGTGATATTATGCGTGCGTTCTACTACGTCAACTAGTGTCAAGATAAACCACTACCTGCTTGGAGACACTCTTTGTACACCGAGTTCACACGGAGACATCCCGATTTAAACCTTTCTGAAGAGAATATCGTTGATAGAAAACGGGTTATTATCAACAAGCAGTATTTAACACACACCGAACTTCAAAACTTAAAAAGGGAAGTCGGTAGTATGTTGCACCAACAACAAACGTATGAGCAAGCTGATGATAACGAAGTAAACCGGGTAGAAAGGGATAATAACCCCCCCAGGATCACAAGAGCCAAATGAGGCCGTTGCATCTAGCATTGACACAGTTATAGCCGAAAAATTTCAAAGTAAATTGGGCTTTTAGATCCATTTAACAGGCCTATTATACCAGTTCTGACTAATATTCGTAAAGCCACAAGTACAATAACGAAAGTCAACAAAATCCTCGAAAGCTATTTAACATCAAAAAAGACCTTAGCCGAAATACACCTTGCCCTTTACTCTGCTGCCATCACAGTGATTGAACTTAATGGACAAAACACTTTCGACCCAAAAAATAAAAGTCACAATAGGGCGATCAATTTCCCAGCTTGGAAAAAACGGCTGGAAAATAGCGTGAACGAGCTGAGAGGCAATGCTGATTTGCTTTCAGAATACCAAAGAGGCAACCCATCCAGAAAGGTGTATTTTAAGACAAAGGAAATCGCAATAAAAGCCGGCATACATCAAAATCAATATAACTGTGCTGAGCAGCTTCGGGAGCTGCAAGATCGGCTTCGACAAAAAGCCAAAGCGAAAGGAGCGAGACTGGCAAGGTATAACGAAACATCAAAAAGGAAACAGCAAAACGGAGCGTTTTTTAGAAAACCAGCGACAGAGCGAACAAAGTGACCATGAAATTGACAACGATACTTTCAAGACATTTTGGTCATCGATCTGGGCTCGATCAACAGGTTTTAACGAGGAAGCTGAATGGATAAATACAATTGAAGAGCAAACATCGAACGTCCCCGAAATGTCGGTGGAAGTCTTCACGCAGGCAGGCTTTGCCGCGGCAGTTAACAAGACTCAAAGCTGGAAAGCCCCAGACCCTGATAGACTTCAAAATTTCTTGTTGAAACACTTTCCAGCAGCTCATAAAAGCCTGACTCGCTGCTTCACCGAAGTATTAGAAAATCTCCTGGATTTTCCGGAATTTCTTTCCAAAGGCAACACAATCCTGCTTTACAAAAAAGGTGATCAAGGTGAGCCTAGGAACTACAGGCCAATCACATGCATGTCTGTCGTCTACAAAAATTTTACCTCTGTGGTAAGTGAAAAAATTTATCAACACTGCACCACCAACAACATACTTGAAGAAGAACAAAAAGGCTGCACCAGAGCTGCACTCGGATGTAAGGAGCAGCTAACAATAGACGCTGTTGTACTAAAGCAAGCCCAGACACATAAAAGAAATCTGAATGTCTGCTATATAGACTACAGTAAAGCCTTTGATTCCATACCATATGACTGGCTGATGAAACTTTTAGAAATATATAAGATATGCCCACGTGTAAGAAAATTACTACAACATCTAATGGGCAAATGGAGCACTAACGTCCATGTATATAATAAAAACATCGGAGCAGTTCAAATTAAAAAGGGCATATTTCAGGGAGACTCCCTGTCGCCATTATGGTTTTGCTTAGCACTAAACCCCATGTTGAAGCTCTTTAACGATACAAGAGCGGGCTATAAGGTCAGTGAGAGGGATCACCATAGTTTAACACACCTGTTATATATGGATGCCCTAAAATTATATGCGGGAACACCATACAAACTTAAGTCCTTGATAAAAACTGTGGAATAATTTAGCAAGGATATACGGATGTCATTTGGGCTAGATAAGTGCTCCACAGTCAACATCAAAAAGGGAAAAATCGAGGTACGGCAGGA
>MU189239.1:0-10676 GCA_016904865.1 Pissodes strobi | reverse complement strand
TTATATCAAAAATAACCTGAAAATGGCGGACCTAATGAGGTAAAATATACGTGTTTAGGCCACATGAGAGTGTACATAGTTATGTATTAGGTATAGCAGCCATATGCACCGTAGTTATTTAATCCCGATTAGAGTTTAATCCGGATTAAACTTGATGTTTTGTACTAATCGCGATTAACACTAATCCTAAGAATTTCTGCGTTTAAACGAAATTTTCTAACCTACCTTTTTAAAATTTGGTAATTTATCATAGAATTTGTTGTTTTGATTTTGTGTTGGTCTTTTTTTTTAGTTCGATAATTTTTCCGAAGAATATGGAAATCGAAGATGAACTCTTTTTAGAAGATGATCTTGGTATACTCGAGATCATCGATTTGGCTTCCCTAGAAGGAATTATCTACGTGAAGAGTATTTTGATTTGATGGTCAATTTATACGTTTTTTAAACGAATTCGCCTTACAAAATCAACTACTGTTCAAATATTAGAGAAATTGAAGAGCAACTTGAATTTGACAATGACTTGTAAGTAACATTATTTTGCATGCCTTATTTTAAATAGCTATTTTTGTTTTAGAAATAATTCTGTTTCACCCATGATTCAGTGACTGGCTAGTTTAAGATTTTATTCCTGTGGTACACATCAGGACGCCATAGGGGATTTTATGGGAATGCACCAAACAACTGCTGCAAGGATTATAAAAAGGTGTCAGAAACAATAGCTCGTCGAAGACCAGCTTACATCTCAATGCCAGTAGGATATGAAATAATTCAAGTCCAAAATTATTTTTACCAGTTAGCTAGATTTCCTGGGTTGTGGGATGCGTAGATGGAACTCACATCAAGATAAAATCTCCAGGTATGTATGTAGTTCTCAGAAAATAGGATGGTACATAATATTATTTGAAATATCAGGTCTTAAACAGGCTGGTTTTACACAACAGATGTAAGATATACAGGGTCTTCCAACGGGCTTGATTTTTGGAGAAAACGAAAATAGCAGTTCAATGTAACTTTTTCTGTAAAATTTAAAAATATCACTTAGAAAACAACTGAACCTCAAACAAAAGAGCTACAACGTACGTTTTTGTTTTTATATCGAACACCCTGTATATATATTTTTAATTTCTACTTCTAGATTTTTGAGTAGAATTCAAAAAAAATAATATATAGGGTGTCCTATTTAAAAAACAAAGGCGTACATCGTAGCTCTTTTGTTTGAGGTTCAGTTCTTTTCTAAGTGACATTTTTTAATTTTAGGGAAAAAGCTACATTGAGCTGCTATTTTCGTTTTCCACAAAAATACAGGGAAAGTCGACAATAAGCCCATGTTCAGTCCTCCTTGGAAGACCCTGTGCCTTTGAAAAATAAAAATTTTGCCTGGTTAATTAATTATAAGAAGAAGAGATGCAAAAATTCCAAATTTTGTTTTTAGGTGGAATAGATGCAGAAATTTGCATAAATTGGAAAGGGTATTTTTCCCTTAATGCCCAAGTCATTTGCGATAGCAAATTGAAGATAAGGGACATAGTTGTGAGATGGCCTGGCTCAGTACATGATTTTACAATGTTTAACCATAGTCATGTAAGAGCACAAATGGAAGCAGGAGAGTTTCCATATAGTGTACTATTAGGTAAGATTGATTTAAATGTTAATATAATCTTTTTCCCAACTTCGATTTAAAATTTGTTACAGGTGACAGGATACGCTGATAGGCCATATCTCATGACTGATCCGAACTATAGATCTGAACAACTATATAATGAGTCTCAAATTCGAATACGCAATTGTGTTGAGAGACAGATTGGAGTTTTGAAGATGAGGTTTTTATCTCTGCTGTATGGATTGAGGTGTAGCCTGCAAACAAGCTTATCAGTTATTCTGGCGACTGCAGTTCTACACAATATAGCCAGAAACATGAATGTAGATATGTCTCCTCCTCTGGAAAATATTGATGAAGAACAGCTAAGATACTTAGTTGAAATGGGAGATATTCCTCAGTCCCACTTAATGAAAATGAACCAATCCCAATGAACACTCATAGACAAAATCTTATTAACCAGTATTTTGGACACCTTTAGGTTTATTTTGTCTAAGTTTAAATGTCTATCCAAATTACTGAAATAAAGATTAAAAATTTTCATTTTTTTAATAACAAACAATATCACCAGAAAAACTTTTTTATTACATTTTTATTTAACAACCGACTTTACAAACGAGTTTACAATGCACAGCCCAAGTTCCGTAATAACATTTTTTTATATTATAGTTCAATATGTAATAATTCTAATTTCAACTTATGTTCTTCTTGAAATTTTGCATTTTCTTCAATTGCTCTAACTGTTTTTCTAGCAATGCCATTCTTCTATCCAAAAGTACGTTATATTTCTCAGATATGTCCGAAGTCGTCAAGGCTCTAGTTAACATTGGTAGGTTTTGTTCTTGTACCACCAGGAGTTGCAAACTGAAAGGATGAACTATTTTGTAAAGCAGAACTTAGTGGAAGTTTCAAATTATCACTTTTTAATTTCTTCCATACAGGAGTTCCTAAAATTAAAGACAATGCTTTTATCGCATGCTTAACATCAAAAAGTATTTTATCATTCTTTCAATATCTTAAAAACTAATACTTACCAATAATTTCAGTATCTGGCATGTCATCAAGTTTGCTTTTTTCTGAAGTAGTACTCTAAAAAAAAGGAAATAAGTATCTAGTCATTCTAGTCCTACAGAAATAAGTAAGATTGAACTCAGCATAAAATCTTTTTTATCCGATCGGACGAAAAACGACACCTTTCCGATGTGTTTTCTCACCGCAAAAGTCATGATTCCAGTATATTGTCTTCGTTGCTTGGCAACATGCAATAACTGTACAAGAATAGAAAATAACAGTCCGGGAATATAACATTCCCGTCCTAGGCCGGGAATGTAACATTTCTGTCATATTCAAACGCCTTGTTTGTCAGATCTGACGTCTATCAAAAGTAACATTTAGCTGTAGTTTCCGTAGCTACGCAATAAACTTCAAGCTCGCTCGATTCAAAACTTGATATTATGTTGAGTTTAAATTTAAAACACCGTTTTTATTTACAGTAATATTTGGCTCTATTTATATAAGTACGTATTCTAATTAATTTCGATCGGATAAAAAATAGTATGTGCAACGCGTAGGAAAAGCACATTCCTGGACTCCTCTGTTGCTGGCCTCGGCTGCGCCTCGTCCAGCAACTACCACAGTCGTCCAGGAATGTTTTGCTTTTCCTCCTAGTTACACAATATACTATAGGCTTAATATTCTCATTGCAGCCATAGCAATACATAGGATTTCCCTAGTTTATTATAAAATATAATATTCAAGTTTAAAAACATACCTAGAGGCGAAGGTGCATTATAGGGGTACTATCAACATTTGAACATGTACTAACATTATAATTGCCTTTGTTGTGATTCCCGGTCTAAAAATAATCATCATTAAAGTACCGCTCCTGTGTAGATATAAACAATCGAAAGAATCTTAAATTTTTCAATAATATTAATGTTTATATCTTTTTATTATTACCTTACCAGCGATCTTCTGCACATCTATTATGTGTACATTTGGACTCTGATTTTCTGTCAGATTTTCTCCATCTTGATTAACTTCATCACTTATAAATTCAAATTCATAGTCTCCACTTTGCATCTGCATGGGTATTTCTTCATCCCCATCACAATTAAACTGATTTTGAAGGCCTCTGAGACATTTTTCATTAAGTATTGACATCAAAACTTTATCTAACTCATCAAAAATTATTGAAGATATACAACCACCACCAGTTAGCAGACGCTGCTTTTTTTCCTCTCCCAACTTTTTCCTCAATGCTTTTTTTTATTTTCATAAAGCCGCCTTTTTACGGTTAGTTTTAATCCTATTTTCCATGCGTAAACTGCCTAACCGATCATCATAAAATGTACCGATATTTTCAAAAGTATAGTAAAGGACATAGGACACTTATAGCTTTTACCCGCGGCTTCACTCGCGTTGATTTTTACGGTTAGTTTTAATCCTATTTTCCACGCGTAAACTACTTAACCGATCATCATGAAATTTTGTACAGATATTTTGACGAGAGTAAAGGACATCGGGCACTTTTAGCTTTTACCCGCGGCTTCGCTCGCGTTGATTTTTACAATTAATTTTAATTCTATTTTTATTTTCTTGAGGTTATATTTGTAAAATTTTTTTTTTATTATTTTGGGCATGCCTTGGATTAGTTTTGGTGAGTTTTTGTTCGTAGCGAGCGAAGCGAGCGGAGGACTATGCGTGAAGTGTAATATTAGATATTCTAATGCAAACGTTACAAGTGTAAACATTAAACTCGCTAGATTTCTCGCTAGTTTCCTCTTGCAAACAAAGGAGTCGGAGGAGGTCATGTCATTCAACACCAAGTGCCAACTGGTGAGTGAAGGGACGAACCTGGGAAGTTTCTGGTAACACTGGATAAGAAGACTTCAGAGTTTCAGGAAAAAGACAGTGGTATGCATTTTATTGATATCCTACACGATTTTTCATCGCGTTTTAATTTTTAAATTAATTATTTTCGACTTTCAGGCTATTCTAAACAATATTTTTCTTTTGCTACAGGTTGGGCACTACAGCAACTCCCCCACCTCCAACTAAGTATCAATAAGATTAACTCGATGAAAGCATCATCATTGCCTAAAGAAAAAGAATCGAAGAAGGCGGTTATTAACATTCAAAACCAAGACGCAAAATGTTTTATGTAGTCTGTCTTAGTTCCCCTTCATTCGATTGATTGCCACTACACAAGTTTTATCAATGAAAAACTATATATCAAAATTTGAGCAACTTAATTATATCTCGATCAATGTTTACGGTTTTGATAAACGTTTTGAAAATGGTGGAAATAACACCTAGATTGCTGGTCCTTTAAGTCAAATTATTGATGATAGTACATAAAAATGTTTACACACGTCAATAATTGCTAAAGTTAAGAGTAAAAATATAACATACAAGAGAATAAACAAATGAACAATAAATATATAATAAAACACAATAAAAAATAATAAGACCATTAAAAGATCAAGTGTTAAAGAAATTCATATTGGCTAAAGTTATACCCATGAAATTCATCCATCGAATAAAATGCTCTTGAGAGGAGCAATTTTTTTTACCACAGAAGTAAAGTTTGTTGAAGGAAGGTCTCCGATGACTTGAGGAATTTTATTAAACATTTTAGGTCCATAATAGTTTAGCGCAAATCTAGATCTATTTATTCTGTGATAATCAATTAATATATCTCCCCCGTTTCTAGTTCTGTGTGAATCTACATCACGTAGTTTTGTATACTGGTCATGGTCAATATTATTTTTAACAAACTTCAAATCATTCAAAAATATAGATGGAAAGCACAGTTAAAATATTCAGTTGGCTAAATATATCCTTGCAATCAGCTCGATAGGGCAACCTTGCAATAACACGAATGGCTCTGCGTTGTAAGGCAAAAATTCGGTCAGTTGCAGCCGCGTGTCCCCAAGAAAGCAAAGCATATGAAATATGTGACTAAAGTTACCTTTAATAAGATCCGAAAGGCCTTGACCTAAGGCAGAAATACCATGACCTAGCATATCAACAGTAAGCACTACGGCCTCTGGAGAACTCCGATTTACAGGAGTTAAAATCAGGTTTTCCTGATCTTCCTCTGTTTCCCTTTGAATGGTCACAGAAGGACTGCGATGTTTGCTGGACGGTGTGTGCCCTGAAGAAGGTGACCTTGACATTCGACTGGACGTAACTGACTTTTCATATTTGTCGAGGCGGTTTTTCAAATGTTCAATTTCCCTTGAAAGCGACGACGAAAGTCGTGGACGTTTCCGTTCGTGAGTCTCCCTTGAGGAATGTTTCGAATCTCGAGATCGTGAACTTTCCACACGAGATCTTGAGCGGCGGCCATGTCCAATATGAGGGCGCGAACTGCGTGAACGAGAACGAAAACAGTCTCGTGAATCACGCGAGCGGCTCTCGGAATAGTTCCTTGAATGCTTCTTGTGTTTTCCCATCCTGAAGGTGCTAAAATATCCCAAACAAAATTAATATATATGTTAAATTAGTTAAATTTTACCTGCAAGATAAATTTACGTGACGCCTCCAGCTGTAGTGATGGCAAACGAATACTAGAACTGATCCCAGGATCTGATCCCTGACGCTCGGATCACGTACCTGATCCCAAACTTAAAAATGAATAGTTCAAAAACTAGTACGCAACCGTAAATACATGAAGTGTGTATCGTGACGGCTAACGCTAACGGCACTGATTCTGATACAGGACGATGCGCGGAAACAAGAAGCACGACTCTAAGTAAAATCTCGGACTAGGCAATTGTTTGATTCCGACCCGCGTTTCGCCGTGTGTTGTTGCGGTATCAAAATGAATATAGTATTCCGAAGAGTAATAAGTGATCCTACTGTACGTGTAGGTACTAACTAGACTAGGATCTGTTGGATCAAAACATTTCTTGTGATTTTGTTGGATTACTTTAAAATATTAGTGACTACTGAGACTGAGATTGTGGCTCTCCTTTGAGTTCTAATTAGTGTTAAATATGCGACATTCTTTAAATTTTAAGTGGATTTAAACATTTTATATTCATGTGGTATTTTAAAGCTGGATTTATAGATTGACATAACATAAGCATAGCATAGACGTAGCATAGCATAAGCACATTACAAGAAATGGTCGATTTATAAAACGGGCTTGTGCTATGTTGCGCCTGAGCCGTAAATCGAAAATACTAACCTTACAAATTTCATAATTTTGTTTAAAATGTTTTAGAGAAGTATATTATAGAGTCTTATGTATATTAATTTATAAATCTTCACCATTCTCAAAAAGAACAAGCATTCATAAAGCCAAAACGCCAAACTTTATTCAACATCGCATATGTCATTCTCTCAAAAGGTAAATATTATTAAAATTCTGTGATTTCATTGGTCGAACATAAGCACATAGCATAAAAAGTTGAATATTGGTCAACTTCTTATGTCAAGCTTATGTTGTGTTTTATGTTATGTCGATCTATAAATTGCCTAACTTGAATATGAATGTTTAACTTCTTATGCTTATGCTATGCTTATGTTATGTCAATCTATAAATCCAGCTTAAGGGTTTCAATAGGATTGTATACTAGGTATTATTGTATCGTGATAAGCATAGATAAATGTTAAGGTGATAAGGTACTAAGTAAACTGAACTAGGAAATTGATTTATAAAGTTTAATATTCAGGAGATATAAACAAACAATGAATACATTTATAGAATAAAAAACTAACAAAACGTAAAATAGAAATATGTATAGTATCTCGCAGAAACAACAATTTGGCTGATTGCTTTGGGATTGGTATCCGGAACTGATCCTGGGATCAGGTATTTGCACATATGGGATCAGTTCCGAACTGATTCGTAAAAAAATCGGGATCAACCAACACTATCCAGCTGCACAAAAAAACGAGATGATATAACAGGGCTCGGCCGGTATTATAGAGTCCATAGTATTGAGAGCCGAATTTGGATGAAGAATCCTTTTAACTGTTGTGGCGCCACCTAGTACAAAATAACGATACTATCTAGTGAAAATATAGTGATCTCTTCGGACGAGGTGCTATATATAATTTCGATCGAACATCACATGTTCGTTTGATCGTTAAAATATGTGACTGAATCAAAGCATGGAACGTCATAACAAGTACATTTCCCGAAACAATAGGTTTGTTCTAGCAGGACATTTCGGACGGTTTGAAGCCATCCGGAGTTTGCGCATAGCGATATAAGCGTCGTCGCTTTTATTGCTATGCGCAAACTCCGGAGGCTTCAAACCGTCCGAGATTTCATGCTAGAACAAACCTTATATCAATCAAGTTTCTTAGAACATAGATGTTGGAGGAAAGCATATTTGACAACTTGTCAACATGTGGGTGCCAACCCAACCTATGATCCAAACAAAGACCCAAGAATCGGACTGATTCAGGATCGTAGATCGTACGTCAGCCAGAGTGCTGAGGGTAAAAAGCATAGTCTCGGTTTTTGTCGCATTAAGAGTAAGTTTATTGGCAGTAAACCAATGAGAGACCGCCGACCGTGAATCGCCCAGATCCTCCCGCAATCCATCTGCATGCTTCCCATTTCTCGTTGCAGTGGTGTCATCCGTAAACAAAGTGAAGCCAGTATTGGGCTCAGAAACCACCAGACCATTTATATCGATAATAAACAGCAGTGGTCCCAGCACAGACCCCTGGGGTACTCCGTATTTGATGGGCTGGAGTTCGGACAATATGTTATTATAATCCACAAGCTGGAAACGGTGTGTAAGGTATGAATAGATTAAATTGACGCTCTGGCGAGAGAAGTTATAATATTCCAGTTTGGATCTGAGTAGGTCAGGCGAGACACAATCAAAGACCTTAGTCAGGTCGCAAAATAAGGCAGCTGTATGCTTGCCAGTGTTGAAAGCGCAGTTATAATAGAAATAAGTTGATTAATGGTCATCGTTGTAGACCTTCCACCTCTAAAAACGAATTGTTGTTTGTTTAACAAATTACTTTGTTCACAGTGATTGCAAATTCTAGATTTAAGAGCTTTCTCAAAAATTTTACCCATAAATGGTACTATAGAAATTGGACGATAATTTGTTACCTCATTATGGTTACTTTTTTATAAGTTGGCACAACTCTAGAAATTTTGAAAACAGAAGGAAAAATTCCCTCTTCAATACAACAGTTAAACAATTTTGTCAGGGGAATTACAATAATATTTCCAATACTTTTAACTATTTTGGTGTTGATACCATAATAGTCCTTACTGTGAGAGTTTTTAAGGGCAAAAATAATATCACGTACTTCATTATAGGTAATATGAGAGAATTCAAAATGCGGTGAATCTATTATGCTTAATTTGTTCAAGTAGTAGTCACTAGAATCGATAGCAGGAGGAAGCTGGTTTACTAAAGTTGAAGCAATATTAGGAAAAAACAAATTGAAAGTATCTGGGGTTAAAGAACTAATATTATCTTTCCTCGATTCTTCACACCTAAGCTTGTTCACAACTTGCCAAGACGCTTGAGCAGGATTGGCTGCGTTTTTGATAAAATCATCATGCGCAATGACCTTGGCCTCACGGACACTTGCACGATACCGTCGGCGATAGCTCTTAATGTCTTCCTAAAGTTGATTAGAACTTGTGCGAACATAAACTGATAAACTGATAAACTTTAACTCATTATTAAAGAAATTAACGCTTACTTACATCACCGTTACGAGGCCCGCGAAAAATCTTCTTAGGGAACGTAACCGCAATACAATGTTTAACAACACTTACAAAGACTTCAGCCTTTCTTTCAGCAACAATTGGCTGTGACAAAAAATTCCAATCAACGTCTACAATTAGTTTGTGAAGCTTGTTTAAGCCATGCTGGGTGATAGGTTGGCGTACAACTGGAATAATACGTTGCTCTATCATATCAGCATCAAATTCAATAGCCACTCCAAAATGGTCAGACAATACCGAGTCAAAGGTAAAAGAAGAATAATCATTCTCAGCAAGGTTGGTTAATATGTTATCAAGACAGGCATTACCTCTGGTAAGTGAGCCTATAGTGGTGTGAAGATTGTAAGATTTAATAAGGTTAATAAAATCCAAGATCTTTCTATCAGTACTATTAAATTTAAGGTTGAAATCACCAGTGATAATGACTATTCTTCTCTTATGAAAAATTTTATCTAGGATTTTACTAAATATATTTCCAAATACATTAAAATCCCCAAAAGGAGAACGATAAAATGTTACAACTAGTAGTTTATATACATCCGATTCGACAGCACACACTTCACAGTCAACCTCAGTCGATAAATCTAAAATATTATTATTAACATGAAAAAGAGCAGTACTTGCATTCCTTACGAACATTGAAGTGCCCCCATGACACTTATTTGTTCTACTATTAAAACTAACCAAAGAGTAACTGTCAAAATTTACACTTTTTATTTCGTCGCTCCTTAACCAGTGTTCACTAAGTGCAATGATATGAAATGTATTATTGTTATGTGTTTCAATTTCAAGGATTTTGTTCCTTAAACACTGTATATTTTGATGACAGACAGCATAATTAAATTTTTTATTACAACATGGCTTACCTTTATTTTGGTTCTTATCGCTACCTTTATTACATCTTTTGTCAGAAACAAAGGAATGGCTTGTACAAGGTGTTAAATCGGTGCGCCTAAAAAAATATTCGAGTTTACGTTTTCTGACGAATCCTCTCTATCTGTGTTAACAATTGTCCCATTACGAGTCAAGGGCACAGCAATGTTCCTTTACTAGATCTCGAAAAGTGAGACATGTTAATTTATTATTAATCAGGGATGCTTATGGAAATAGCCATTAATTTTTAATAAGAAAGATATCTCGCTTAATCTCAAGTCAATTAAGCAAACATGATAGCGCTAAATACTTGTGTGATGGATGTCTGGTATATTTTTCAAGTAAACAAAAATTAAAAGAGCATCAATACTATTGTGGTCATGTTTTGGCAAGTCCCGACAATAGATTTAAAGAAAAATAAATATGGCGAAGAGATTCCTGAGAATTTTCTTAAATTTACCGTTTTTGAAAAGAAATTAAAGTTAC
>JAEQML010048413.1:0-53834 GCA_016904865.1 Pissodes strobi | reverse complement strand
ATGTCGACAAATTAATGCAAAAACATCTCTTTTTAATAGTAATAATATCTAATTATTATTAAAGATAAATGGGTTCGCAAGGCGGCTTAGACCACGGTCGTAGGTGGCCTTGCTTAGACCGGTGTCGGTGAATATAATGTAACATAAAGCTGTCAGTGGACACTGTCAACAATAATTATTTTTTTAAGATTGCGTCTCCGATTGCGTTTTAATTCCGTATTGATAAGCAGTTATTGAGTAAGTTCGATTAAATAATAACCAATTTGTTCCTAAATTAGTGATTTTTAGAAATGCAGAGTGATAAATACCAATTGTAGTTTAATAAATCTTGAGTTGTTGACGCTTATTTTGTTGTCTGTTTGTATTGTATCTATGTTGCTGTGACAACACTTTTACCTCCGCCGGCGGAAAAGTGAAAAGTAAAGCTCCGGCGGAGGAAAAACGAAACCTCACGGCCGCCTACACAGTCGAGTAATGACGGATTTACTGACGTTTGAAGAAAAAAATATTTTTCTGTAATTTAAGTATAATTTATAAAATTAGGTCCTATAGAATTTTATTAATTTTTCATACATCATGTTTTAAAGTTTGAAATTTCCGTCAATTGTTAACGTATTGCTTTTCTGCGTCGGCAGTCTTCAGTTTGCTTGTCAAATTTGTCAACGGAGACATGTTTGTCGTTCCACGGAAACGTGGTTCTCACCTCGGTCTGATTTTGTTTAGTGTTTGATGTTTAATTATGTGAACCATTTTCAAAAATGTGACTAGTAATTTTATAATTTGATGTGACCGTTGTCGTTTAATGTTGTTTGTTCCTCTTCGTGGATATGTCTTTTTGTTCCACTGACAAGTAAGTGGAAAAACGTCCACCATTAACGTAAGAAAAAATCACAAAAATCATCTATCTTGATTTACATCTTTTAATTAACATCTTTTATAGGCCAACTAACAAATTCAGAATCGTAAAATAACAATGTCAATTGCATTATTTTCATTTCTTAACCTAAAATTCTACAATTGTGTTTTCCACTAATGGGTAACACTGATGATGGCCCAGGCCGAAAACGCTCTGTTACGCTAATTTGGATTAAATGCTATGCATCGAATACAAAGTGTGTTTCATTTAGTATATTTCGTCACAGAAAATATAGTTACACAACTATATTTTCTGTGATTTCGTACATGCACACAGCCTTCGCTCTTCATTTAATATCATATAAGTTTCGCAAAAAAAATTCTTACATGGGGAATGATTTGTAAAAGATGTAATTTGGAAAAACATTGTTGCCTAAATATATCGATTATAACATTGAAGGAATTGATAATCAAAATCGCTCAGTATATGATAGAGACACTGCAGAAATATATGAAAAATTTTATTTAAGAATGGTGAGTATGTATGAGAAGGAAGAAAATATACACAGAGAAAAATTAAGAATAAGTGAAATAATAATATTATAGATGATTTTAAAAATTTGTTCACAGGCAAAGCACAGAAAATAACATCAAACTGAAAAAAGGTGCCGAACCTGTTAAATCAGCAATACGCAAAATTTCTATTGCTATTAAAACTAAAGTTAAAGAAGAATTAGACCGTTTAGAAAAAAAACTTGGACTGATAAAGAAGCAAATAGAACCAACAGAGTACATACATCCTATTGTTTTAGCTCAGCAATTAAATGGCGCTGTGAGGGTGTGCATTGATACAATGGAGCAGTGTCGGATTGTGTACGCAAGGGCCCACCGGGTAAAATATGTATAGGGGCTCCAAAGATGTGAAAAGTTTTAGTATGTACCCACCGTGCCGGACGGCGTAAATTTGATGTTAAATAATATTTGAAAAAAAAATATTAAAACATTGGTAGCTCAAACATTTTATTTTGGAATCTTAAAAATAAAAAAAACAAACTAACCCAAATTACTAGGCGCACGACAATTATCATAAATATTCTGTTATAAAATATAAGTGTTACAAATCGTCCCCTTTCCGACATAACGACGTCATAAAGTAAAAAATTGAGTAGATACAGTTGGGCCGGTTTGTCATATGAAAAGTATATTAGGAAATCAAGAATATATAATATAACGGGGTAACTCAATTTTTGACTTTATGACACACGCCGGTATGTCGTAAAGGATACGAAATATTTACATTAACAAACTTACGAAACAAAAAACTTAAACATTCGAAAATTTTACATTAAAATTTATATAGAAAGTTTCCTTAACGATTACAAAACCCAGACTAAATTTTCAAATAAATTCCATTCAACGCTCATAACGACGAATGATTCCAGCCTCTCCTGCCCTAATAGCTGCCTTAATCTGTTTAATATTATTTTGAACTTACTAAAAATCCTTTCGCAGCACACTTAAGTGTAAGAGAGAGAGTCAATAGATTTTTATAGGTGACTCGAGAGGTGACATACAAATTAGAGTACGCCGCAGAGTGAAGATTACATTTTTCTATAAGTTTTAAACAAAAAAAAACCAGCCTAAACAAGAAAAGCATTTTACGTCAGCTCTATTTTCATCTTGGGAATCGTTATTGACAGAGGCGCCACTTTCATCATCCCTATAAGAGTTTTGTTATTTTCCTTTTGTTTTTGAGTTTATGATGACCAATCAACTGAAAATTTTAAATTTTTGCGCAAAGCTTATAAGTTCATCCTTGATTAAAGGTTCTTATTGAGGTTGTCCTGGTGAAGTTTGATTTTTTTTAAGGTTCGTGGGTCGAAATAGTAAAACTGGTACATAGGTTTTTTTGATGATTTACAAATCTGTTTTTAAACATTGAGTTACTTGATTAATATTCAATCTAAATGTTTTAATTTCGGATTTTTGGCTGTTGCTTGGGAATTAATATCATTGCTATTATCGCACGAGCAGGCATTTTTTGGTTTTTCGGTTGTGAATAGCAGGAAATTCTGTTTCTATGTAAAAAATAAATTTTAATAAGCTTAAAATGAAGATAAATGATTGGCAAAAACTTATTTTGATATAAAGAAAACCGTGGAGTGCTTGAGTTTAATTGTTCTGAATCTTGAATTGCGAGCTATTTGTAAATATCAAGTTATATCAAAATGTAGAAGGCACACCACGCTTTTATTCATCTCACAATTTGAAATTTTTGTCAAACAATAATTTGATTTTCATTTTAGTTTGGGTTAGTTTGGGTTAAAAATAAAAATCGAATACGTATTATTGTAATATCATACATCAATTTCCATTGGAATATACAAGGTGAAAAAATTTGAAAAAATAGTTTTTGGACAATATTTATTTTTTTATTTAATGTTCAATCGATTTTCCATCAGATATTTGGATAGTCCGAAAAAAAAAACTACAAACGACATTTTTCTGAATTTCTATTCTAACCCAGTAAAAAGTCCACAAATTTGAGTGAGTCGCTTTTGATAGTATTAGGTTATTGTTTAGGATTTTTAAATTAATTTAATAGAAAAAAAATGGTTAGCTGATTAAGTGTAGGATATTTTTATAGAATAATATATGAATAGAGTATTTCATTAAAACATATATGTTTGCCGCTGACGCATTAACGCGCGCGGTATAAATAAATATTATTCAAAAATAAACTACATCTCTTTAGCTAATTTTTTGTATTTAACATTTTTTCTATTATATTAAATAAAAATATAATGGGATGGACAAAATCTAATCAATAACCCTGCAAATAAAATATAAGACAAGTCATTAGATTAGTTTGCCTCTCGCAGTCTCGCCTCTACTATTTAAAAATATTTTTTCTACCTTGTACAAGTGCAATATTTAAAAAGATAAAAAAAGCCAATTATTAACCTTAAAACTTGAAAGTTCTTCTACTGATTAAATAGGTAAAGTTAATTGTCAAAACCATCTAAATTGTGACTTTTGGACCCGTACGATAAGATCGCTTTTGACTTTCCACTTATAGCGAGAAAATTTCAGCGCTTGGTACTGTTACAATACTAATACCTAAGAATGGGTTTTTTTGTCTATGTAGTGCATCGGAAGTATTCCGACGAATAATGAAAAACATTTTTTTGTGCACAGAAAAAATAATTGTTTATTTTGACGATATTTTAGTTTAGGCAGACTTCAAAGAACTGCATAACAAAAGAGTAAAACAAGCATTAGAAGTAGCCAGAAAAGAACTTTAACATTTCTCTAAGAAAATATCTCATAGTCAGATTAAGATGAATGATGAAAAAAAGCATATATAGAACGACAGCTCCGAAATATAACATAGAATTGCAGAGATTTATTGGCCTAATCAATTTGTATCTAAGTTTGTCACGAACTTAGCTAACGAAACATCAGTCCTGAGTAAATTGCTATCAAACAAAAAGGAATGGATATGCGATGCGAATGAAGATGCATATTTTGTAAAATTGAAAACACTAGTTACCAATAATGTTCCTGTTTTGATGCATTTTGAAAATTTTTTGTCTGTCCATCTGAGTAAAAATTGCTTGATGCAGAATACAAAACCAATTGCTTATGCCTTAACGTCATTGAATGGAGCACAAATTAAATATAGTTAGATTGAAAAAGACCTATTGGCTATTTTATATGGATGTAATTTAAAGATTCCACTACTACGTAAATGGCACAAAGTTTATGATTGAAAGAGATCATAAACCTTTATTGTCACTTGTGAGATAATCTCTGGGCAGTCAGATTATTAATAGAAGTTAGCAGTGAGATAATATTTGTCATATTGTACCTGGGTAAAAAGTTTCAGTAATAATGATAATGATATCTTATATTTGTAGGTATATAGAATTTGAACAAGATTTCTCGATATCAGGAAACTTTAATTTTTCCGAATCAAAACTAATGAAAGCTGACTTGGTTAAAATTACTAAAATCATATTTTAAAAATTAAAATTCATTAACCACATAGGATTCTTCAAACAAATGGTTAATATGTAATTATTTTGGCTGATTTATTAAAATGAAGAGAAAGGGTAATAGATCCTCTTGACCGATTTTCTAGTTTTAAGTCAGTAATGCATAATTCTCTTGCAAATATTTTCCTGAATGATTTTGAAATAACTTAGACTAATTATTTATGTTACTGGAACTGATGGCATTATCATATATTTTTTCTAAAATAAAGCAGAATTATAATACGCTATGAGCGTTATTAAAGTCATGAGTGAGAGATATTGGTGCGACAGGGTAGTAGATCGAGTCACGTTAATTCCACGAGTGCTATAATATGAAATAGGGCATTTTATCTACGACAATTCAAATATAAAAACTTAATTTTAATTTTAAATGGCGTTAAAAATTATAATTTTGTCAAATGGCTTCTTAAAAAAATGAGTTACGTAATACATTACTAATGATGTAGTAAATGAATTACTTAACCAGTGATGTAATGGCTTTTATTACGCAATTCAAATTAATGATGTAATAAGCTTGTTTTTCTGCCAATTCGAAATGCTCTTTCTAAAGCCACATTTTATTGTCATTTTATTAAACTTTTTAACAGCATTTTTAAGTACTCTCTGGGTAAATTATATTGCCAGGTACCTGCCTAATGGAATTTTAAAATTTTTAGAATATGACTCTCTTCCTAATTATACCTTTTAATTTAGATATCATCACAAAAAAAATCTAATGGTATTACATTGGGATATTAACTTTTTATTTTAAAGATTTGCAAAAAAATCCATGGGATTTATGTCGAGGAATCTAGTTGACCAAGGAAACAGAAATTATCGCTCCTGAAACAAATTGTTTAAAATTGTTAAACAATAATTTGCAATCAATAAAAATAATGAAAATTCTTAGGTTTAGCAGCATAAACTAATATAGATCTACGTCTAAGTTCAGGAAAATGTTTACAAAAAAGTTATTCATTATTTACTTAAAAATCAGAAAATCGCCCAAGAAAGTCTGTTTGCAATCCTCTTAATTTTAATAATCTGCGAAAAATATTTTTAAAATTCCCTGTGCAGTTCAGTGACTGCATTTTTAAAATACTCTTTAAGTAATTGTAACCAGTTGCAAATGATAATTTCCTGATAGAGAGAGATCTCATTGCAAATCGCCATATGGACCTGAAAACTCAGTAAACACACATTTTCTTTATAAAATATTTCGATATTTTAAGAAACAAACCCACTTTCAGTACATGTAAATTGGTTCCCAAACTAAGAAGGGTCAAACATAATTTGTAAATTGGTTCCGACCAGTTTTAGTTTACCTGACCTTTATGTGTAAATTGGTTCCCGAGATTTATCTAATAAAGCCCGATTTGATTTTTATAAATCTGTTTATTATATAACATAGTGTTCTACCTTAAAAATAGCAACTAGTAATACAAAATAATAACTTTCATAATTTCAATCTTTAGTAGGTAACAGCACAGTGAAAAGAAACACATTTAATAAAATATAGTAGACTAATTTCCTTTCTTGAATAACATTCTATCATTTTTCCAAAAATTTTTTGGGGTTCTTGACTATATATACTATTATTATATTTTAGCCGTAATATTGACGCTTTGCAATTTTACATAATTTTCAATTTGAAATTCTTTAAGTTTTTCCAAAAAAATTAAAAAGTTAGGATGTGTTTTATAAAAAGACGCGTTGAAATGTTTGTGAAAAGATTCACAGGCATTAGTAGTGCGCGTAAGTTCAGCTGAGTTCTGAGCCCAATGGTAAGGTGGAAAGAGAGAATCTATGTTACATAATTATCTATTAAATAATCTGAATACTTTTGAACTTTCTCGTCTGTTGGTGCAGCGCAAGTAAATCAAAAACAAAGCAGTCGCTAACATCATGAGGACTTAAAAATTTAAGATCAAAAGTCGTTCGTAGCCAATTTCAGAATGTTCCTTTCTATATTCGGATGTAAGGCCGTATTCTTGATTTTTTCTATACCACGATTGGGCAAGATGAAACCGACACCCGATTATTTCTACTGAAAGAGAAATTTGCACCACTGCTTTATGGGTGGCTTGCTCAAAATCAATAACAATTTTTGAAATTCTTAATGTAATACCATTATCCTTACAAATATTGATTATTAAGTTGAACAGATTTTCATACGTTTCTGTTCGCTTATTTGGCAACAATGAAAAAATTAATGGAATATAATGCCCGTTACAATAACCATGTAAAGTAAAAAAATGGCAGAAAAACTGTGTGCAGTAATTAAACGTAAAGTCCATTCAAGGCTATTGCGCTGTTACGTTAGAATTTCTGACGACAAAAGAAAAGATGCGTGCGTCTTAGAAAGACTCGTACGTTATTTCTTTACACTAGCCGAAAGATGTCTCTGTACCTGTTTTCTATTCCAGAGCACGTTCCGTTTTTATCAATTTTACATACTTATTACTTATAGCAGCTTCGGAGTGGAATAATTCAATGCACAAATTCGACACGAAAATATAATGCCACCAGGAATAACATCAACATACATACAACAGCTTATTTACCTAGTAATCGTGCGCTGATATCCTTTGATTTGGAAAAGTCAAAAACCAACTTTTTCAAACTTTAGAAGAGGGCTATGACAATATTGTTTTAAGCGTCTGGGCATCTGAATAATACTTTTAACAGTTCGTTTAATTTAAAATAATAATATGCTTTTTATCGTCTAAAATCCGTTTAAAAACGATTTTAAATGGCAAAATTGTATAAAAATCCGAAAATTCGGACTTTTTTAGGCCGATAGCCACGGCTTCGGACGAATTTGTCGTGGATTTTGAAGCGAAAATTCATTTTATATTCAACCGTACATTAAAAATAAGCTGTGCTATGGATCCAAATACACTGCGAATATAATAATTAAAAAATAATACTTTTAACGGTTCGTTTAATTTAAAATTTGCGTTTTTATCGTCTAAAATCCATTTAAAACGATTTTAAATGGCAAAATTGTATATAATACGGCCCTAGCGGCTAGAACTGGTTTACGCATTTCCTTCTCATTTGCCGAGATTTGTCCTCAAATCGCCGCGTAAAATGTTTACACATCAAAAATAATTTTTTTTCTAGAAATATAATTTTTTAGTATTCTCAAATAAATAAAAAAAATATTACTTACATTGGGCACAGCTTTCCAGGGTAAAAGTGGCCTACCAGCATCTTTTTCACGTGTGAAATAATGCACTAATTTTAAAATTAAAGCTTGCTCTTTCTCACTGAACCGGTGGGGCATTTCAAAACGATTTTTATTAGCAATTATTAGCGTAAAACACAAACCAACTACCAACAAATCATTAAGTGATTTAAATCTGTTATTTTCGTTATTATATTTTGACATTGACGCAAATCGATGTCAAAAATTCGAATTTGACGGACCAATTTAGTACATACGTTCATTGCATAAAGAAAGATGGAATGATATGACGTAACAGCGCAATAGACTTGAACGGACTTTAGAAGTGATCTACCAGCATCTTTTTCACGTGTGAAAGAATGACTAATTTTAAAATTAAAGCTTGCTCTTTCGCACTTGACCTGTGTGGGGCATCTCAAAACGATTTTTATTAGCAATTATTAGCGTAAAACACAGACCAACTACCAACAAATCAATAAATTAATTAAATCTGTTATTTTCGTTATGATATTTTGATATTATGACATTGACGCCAATCAATGTCAAAGATTCCAATTTGATGGACCAATTTAGTACATACGTTCATTGCATAAAGAAAGATGAAATGATATGACGTAACAGCGCAATAGACTTGAACGGACTTTACCATCTAAATAACTATGTGTCACTTTTTCTAAAATTTGAATATTAGATTGACACGAAAATATTACCATTGTATAAAAAGAAATATACAATGATATTACTCTCTCTTCAATTTTACTGTTACAAAGTAAAAACTGCTTGGATGTTTGCCTTGACAAGAAAGTCAAAAGTTTCCTGGATGTTTTTCGATAAACTTGGCGGCATTTTTCTACAAGCAGGATAGATATTTCTTCGGACACAAGCAACGTCAGATGTAACAATTGTGGATGGCAGATTTTCTTGAAGCACTCTGCGAATAATCTTGGCAGGTTTTTCGGATAGGTCTTCTACAACTTTTCGTTTGCAGGCCGTATTAAAGATATGACGGTTTAATTCCCCCACAACAGCATCATAGGAATGTTCTTGTATATGTTTTGTATTAGTTATAATATCGTCACCTTCGCCCAAAGTAAGGACAAATGATTTGCACTTTCTATTTGTGTAAGTTCATCGCTTCTCACCAGTTTTCCGGTACTTTTGGAAACCATATTTACAGATATTAATAACTATTAACTGATTTCCTCGTTCACCTGAAATTATTTTAAAATTGATGACGAAAACACAACACAACTTTAAACACAAGTGATAGCCACAGAACAAAAATGCAAACTAAAACTTCAATATCTATGCAATTCCTTCATACCCCCCAATATAATGTATTACACCCTCAATTTGTTAACGAAAACCAATATACCAACGACCTTTTTGGGATTGGGAGCCAATTTACATATTATTAACAGATGTTTCAAACTACCATTTTATTTCCTACTTGCCGGGAACTGATTTACCAACACCCCTTTCAAACGATTCTTTTAAAAGTTGGCTAATTTTAACCTATCTATTTAGCCTACCACAGTTAATTTTTACAAATATACAGTACCCGCCATAAAGTTAAATTTTTATGGATTTTTTTTTGTTAAAGTATTTGGATGAAAAGTTGTAAGGACAAAAATATTTGCTTTCGAAGAACTCAAATTTCGATCTGACACACATTGTGACGACATTGTCACATCGTAATTCGATTTTTCCGTAAGCAAATATATTTGTCCTTGAAATTTTTATCCAAGAACTATAACAAAAAAAATCTCAAAAGAATCTAACTTTATGCTTTAGAAATTAACTGTGATACGCTAAAAAATAGGTTAAAATGAACCAATGTTGAACCTGACTTAAATTGCGACATCGTTGACCATTTGAGTATCATCTTTAAGTCGGAATGCATTCTTTCCATACTCTTTAGCTTAATTGAATAATTACTAGAAAAATGCTCTTGAGCAAAATTTATTAATATTTCTCTTAACACGGCACTTTACAAGCAATAATTTTTGGTCACAACTTAAAGATTTATACAAAAATAAAAAAAGAGGATACGTTGTATAATCGGAAAGGAATTGAACGTTTGAAGGTTTTCTACTACTTGCAAATATTTAAGACGGCCCTGTAATTTGAAAACTGAAATCGGCCGACAGATTGGATATCCTAAATATAGACAGGACTTCACTTTCTGGATGGTGAGATGACTGGATGTATGCTGCCCCGTAAATTGAATTGGCCAAAACGGTTAATTCCAGCGCGATGCATAATACAAAGGGTCTCGCCATGATTATTCATAGGAAGGCCCCCTGGTCCCTTTTAGATTTTCTCCCTTCATTTAGCAAATTGGTAACGTATAAACTATTTGTACATTGAAGCGACGATTTGAAACCCAATTTGAACAATGAGAGGGTTGAAGTTTCGATTAATTTTAAAGTCGTAACGTCTGGGTTTTAGTTGGAAAAAATCTCACTTATTATTATACATGAAGTAAATAAAATAACATACTTGTTCATGGTTTATACCTTCTGCTCTTAAAAGAGCAAATTGCCAAGAGATAAATATTAATAAATTAGGAATATCTGAGAATAAAAACCTACATTAGCAAAACACATAAACTTATGAGTAGACATAATGTTAAGAGATGAAATTGTGCTTGAGTTAAAGAAAAAATTAGGGGAAAACGAACAAAACAGCTAACTTGAACTGGTCCCAAATATTTGGGTGTTTGAGATAGCCCGGGCCGTTGATTATGTTGATTGTATAACAGTAAATAAAGATGAAAAGTAGGGATGAGTGTTATGGAAAAAGGTAGGTTGATAGATCACTTATCGTCATCATCAAAATGTTTGGGTTGTTCACTGCGGCACAAACGTTTACACTCTAATATTCCACAAACTCATCTATCATCTGGCAGTTTTTTGCATATTAGCTGCGTAAGGTAATATAGGAAATATTCACTGTTCAAATACTTTCCGATTGGGGCTCATCTGTGATATGAAAATAAATCTCAGTATTATTTGTCTTGTAATTTTGTCTCTGGTGGTCTTGGTTTCATCTTCAATATATTTATTAGTTTTGATAACTTATGCGAAGTGTTTTCTCGGTTTGACGTTTGTAAAACGTAGGGGTCTTGGCAAATGTTCGGATCCAACGTTATTAGGGAGGGGGGCATATTTCTGAAACCAAATTGTTCATAAACTGGGTTTTTGGAGGTTAACCAATCGATCAATACAGCTTTATGATTAGAACTAACTGTACAAAATAAGTGTTGGAAGCGTTGTCCAATAAAAAGAACTCGACTTACATGTTAAAATGCAAAAAAATATAGTCAGACTCGTAAAAATTTATTATACACGTCGCCAAAATTCTTGCGCCACTTATTGAAGGAACTGTGTATTAAATTTAAAGTCAAAAATGTTTTATTGTTATAAAAGAACTTAGTTCTTGTGAAGAAAGCTGCAAAATAAAATATCTACCTAAATTCTAGAAAATTTAAGGCAAGACATTATTTCCCTAACATATCCAGGATTTTTTCCATATGGTAAAATGCAAAATTCAAACATATCAAACATGAATACGATTATTGTCAAATAAAATACACAAGACATTATTTCACTAACATTCACCCAACCAAAATCTACTTCAAAATACTCATCGACTAGACATTTTAGTCAGAAATCCACCAAAAATAAACCGCTATTTTTGAAATCTCACCCTATACGCCGGACCGTAAACAAATTTAAAATATACTTAAAACACCGTGTACGCATCCAGCAACGAGTGTAGACTGACACCAGTCTACCGGGCAGGCGGGGAGTGGCGGAGTGAATCAACTTATATTTTTAATTCTGTAAACTTTGTTTATGCCGTAAAATGGGCGAACAAGCAAAAACTCCCTTAATTTTTGTCTAAACCTTTTATATACATTTATTGCTCTCAGGTTCAGTGGTAGATGATTAAATATGGGTTTTGCTATTGTAAATAATAGATTTTTCTTATTAGAGTGCTAGATGGTATTGGTAGTGGCACTCTGCGTGATGACATTGTATTGTTGGCATTTACTGCTTGTATCTCTGCATAAAATTTTCTATGGATTAATGATGCTATTTCTAAAATGAACAAGCATACCAAGGCAAAGAATATTATAGTACACAATTTTCTTTGGCCAAGGTCAACATTCTGAGCTCCACAAATAACGATCCACATGAGGCCCGCTCAGGAGCTCTGCACATAAGTATATGCACGCTTTTGTAGAAGAAAAATTTTATTAAACAACTGATTTGAGCAACTCCCCCAGGAACAAATACCATACCTTCAGTGGGAAATCAAGTCAAAATAAGCAACCCTTACAGTCTATCTTTATAGTTGACTGCTTAAAACCCTCATACCAAAGCATCCCCATGCAATCCTTGATTGTAATGTCCTTATGTGGCCCTCAAACCTTATCCTGTTATGCAGAACCCAAGAATCTATTTTCATTCGGGTTCTTAAGAAGATGGTCACCCAAGGTCACTTCAATATCGTATTTAAAGTTCATTATGCATGTCTTCTTAATATTTAACGTCAAGAAACTGCAGTCACAACTTTTTTTACTTCATGGATATCTTTGTTTACTATGTTACTAACCTACCTCGCTCTTATGGCTCCATGCTATAGTAGCATCATCTGAAAATAGTGTAAAATTACCGTTAATTTTTAGATTTGTAATATCATTAATATATAGTAGAAATAATACTGGTCCCAACACAGATCCCTGTGGTACACCATATACTACTGCTTGGCTGTCTGAGAGCTGACCTCCGAATAACACTTTTTGGTTTCTTTCGGTTAAATATGATTTAAACCATTTCAAAGAATTTTACCTCTAAAGCCACACTTCTCCAACTTGTAAAATAAAATAGAATGATTGACACAATCAGACGCTTTTTTTTTTAATCACAAGAGACAGCAGCTGCATTATGCTTTTTTATTAAGTTTGATGTAAAGCCTTTCCAAACCATAGACTTGAATCCAAATTGCTCTTTGCTCAAAATGTTGTTTTTAGACAAAAAAGATACCATTCGTACCTTTACCAACTTCTCCACTATCTTGGATAATGTCGGCAGGAGAGCCACTGGGCGAAAATCCGATGGCTCACTCCTGTCACCACCTTTAAAAATAGGCACAATGGTGGCTAGCTTAAGAGCTAAAGACATTGTGGAAAACTACTTGACAGAATTGAAATAAATTTATAGCCTCGGACAGAACACACAAGACACAATCAGAAAGCTTCGCATAGACCACCATGCGACCTTTTATTTTTTATATTACCTATCATTTGCTTAATTTCCTCCAAACAAGTAGGGGCAAGATAAAACGAATCATTAACGTTAACATGCGATAAGTATTGTTGATAATCGGTCGTACTAGAAATTTCGGAGGATAGGTTAGTTGAACAGTAAAAATCATTCAATTCATCACTTGAAAGGTTATAACCAGAATCTGCAGAGCCTTTGTTTATATTTGATTTTCGACAAAACTGGTTCACTATATGCCATATTTTTCTTTGTTTATTGCTCGAATGATTAATCTTATTAACGTAATACAGGTTTTTTTACTGCTTTAATTATTGTTGCTCGGAATATTTTTCTATAATTGTAATACAAATTAGCAAAATCTGGGACTGCACAAAATAATTCCTCAGCCAATGCAGACGACTCATGTTCCTGGATGACACTTTTAGTCCCCCCGTAAACCAGTTCTTCCTTTTCTTTGCCCCAATTGAAATGGACAGTAGAGCAATTTTCAAAAATTGTAGACAATTTTTGGTGAAAGGAATCTATTGGGCTATGTGATATGTAAAATATATTTTGCCATGATAAACTTTGGCAGGACTGAGTATATTTAGCATAATTTTTTTTTTCGAAATAATCTACCTTTTTTATTTTCTTGTGATTGAAGCCATGTGAAGGTGACTCTACATGCCTCATGATCAGATATACTTGCAGATATCACATCAGATTGTATGTTCTTATGATCACAATTTGTACAGGGTCATTTTTTATATTTTCCCACCCCCTTTAACTTTTTTGTGCCACTGTGTAGAAAAAATATGTAAATAGGAAAGTTGTAGTGCTCAAGAAGTAGTTCTCAGAAAACATTTTTTGGTCTATACAGGGTGTTGCAAAAAGTGTGAAAAACAGAAAAATATATATTTTTTAAATGGAACACCCTGTATATTTCTCCTCAGGACGAAAGATCTTTGTTCTCCGATTACAAAAATATATAATTTGTCTACATTTGCTTAAGCCATTTCTCAGCTATTTAACTTTAAAAGTTGATTTAAATAAAATAAATCATTGTTTTTATTATTATATACAAATTCGTCTCTTAACATGTTTGATAATAAAAAACTTCAGTATTTCAATTATTGTTGAACTATTGATACAATCTCGGAAGTCGCTTTTTGTTTGTTGCATGGATAATAAAAACTGGATTGTTCTGGTTAAGGTCGTTTATATTGTATACAATTCTCACCCTGAGCTCTTCAATAATGGCACTTCTCTGAGCATAAACTTTGTTTTTAAATATTCCCACAAAAACGCATCTAAGGGCGTTAGATCTGGGCTGTTCGGTGGCCAGTGGACGGTTCCCCGCCTATTATTTCAGCAGATTGGCGAATTGGAAGCATACCAAAAGAATCTCTGTTTCCTGATTTAAAAATTGTAAATATCTTTCGCCAGTTAGGGAATCTTCATAAAAAAAGAGCCAATAATTTGACATAATAGCTGTTTTTGTCACTGTCATTCACGGCTATTTTGACACATTTCACATTTTTCTTAATGGCGAGCAAGGCTACTTCGATTGGTTTAAATTCATGCTTTGTCAACATTTAAAGGCAAATAGCTCGGAAATGGCATAAGCAAATGTAGACAAATTATATATTTTTGTAATCGGAGAATAAAGATCTTTTGCCCTGAGGAGAAATATACAGGGTGTCCCGTTTAAAAAAAATATGTTTTTTGTTTTTCGCAGTTTTTGCAACACCCTGTATCGAGCCCTGTATAGACAAAAATATGTTTTCTGAGAACTACTTCTCCAGCACTACAACTTTTATATTTACATATTTTTTTTAAACAGTGGCACAAAAAAGTTAAAGGGGGTGGGAAAATATAAAAAATGACCCTGTACATAAATAATCTATCATTGCGGCAGTTTGCTGTGTAATTCTAGTAGGGCAAACTATGCGTGAAGTCAGTCCATGCGAACGAAGCAAATTCTTTAGATATTGAGTATTTGGACAATTAACTGACAAATAATCAATGTTTAAGTCGCCACACAATATTACTCTAACGTTGGCAACGAAAATTTAATTATGACTAAAATCTTTATTTTTGAGTTATAAATATTCGTATACAGAGTAACAAAACTAACAAACAAAAATTAAATGTAATACAAAACAATTTTTCTTTCAACAATCGGTGTATCTTCCCCTTCTCTACCACGAAAAGTTGAATTGGAAACGATGAGGTTATTAATAGTTCCTTGCGAGATATTATTCCGATCCTCTTAAGCTGAAATTATTACGGCCCTGAAGAGTTAAAGCTCAATTATCCCTCTTATGCACATCAACATTTTTATCGTCTAGTGCCTGTTGTACTCTACTAGTGAGATAGGGTCTGGCGTTTTCATTCATAAATATGAAATGGTCGCCAATTTTAGTGCGAAGTGAATGAATAACATCTCGTATAATGATTTCTGAGCAAATGTTTCCAGCCATAGTCCCGTATATGACAATAAGAGCGATTAAACATTATACCCGCCAGAACATGATTGTTCCTCCTTGGTGTGGAACAATTTCTCGAGGAACGGCCAGTCTTTCTTGCCTTCCAGATACTTTCCAGACTCTATGACGCTGACTATCACTTACTAAGCCAAATCTTATTTCGTTTGAAAAAAGCACGTTACGGCTCTGGGGTAAAAGTCATCCTCTATGTTCCTGTGCTCAATGAAGGCGTACGCTTCTGGATCTTAAATTAGGAGCAAGAAGTTTCCTTCTAATGGTGGTGGATTATGTTGGTCTTCAGAATATCCAGAACTGTGACTGAAACTATTTGGTTCCTACAGACAGAATTCGTTACATAACGATCTTCTCTTTCGGTTGTTACTCTTGGACGACCAGTTCCACGTCTTTGACCAACGCTTCCAGTTTCGTCATATAAATTTACTTTACGAATTACAGAGTTTCTTTGAATGCACAGGCGATTTGAAATTGCATGATTTAAAAATGCTCTTAATGCAAAGCAACTAGGCTGGCTCTATCAAATGGCAAATTACGTTTTCCGGCATTTTAAAAGCAAAATGTATACATAATAGGTATAATATATCAAAGCAGGGATATGTATGATTTAGTGACTTATTTTATCGGAATTGTCTCTGATTGAGTACAAACAATTTTTTAAGTACATTTTTTTGTTCCTTGGAATACAAAAAAGATATACTTTACATTCACAATAAATTTAACGTAAGCAAAATAATTATATAAAAAATTAATAGGGGGCCCAAGAATTTTGACGATGTGTGTATAAATAGAGCATTGAAAAAATTAATAGAATGCATCCATCCATAGGAAGTAGTTATGTAGCGCCGTAACGTTATCATAACCACACACCACATTTAATGATTGAGATAAAAAAAATTAAGAAACAACAGTCTAGTTGAAAAATAAAACTAGTCGAAGTATAAAAACGAAAAAAGGATTGAAATCACTTGAGTGTATAGATTTCATAAATATAAGGCTAAAGAAACTACACTAACACGATATCACCCATCAATCCGGCTACCCGTTGGGCGTGCCGCCGCGTACGCCCAGGCACCCGCATTCCTGGGCGCGAGACTCATTCATGAAGTATCGCAAAGGCGATGCTTTATGGCTACTGGCTTTCAAAAGTCATTAAGAGACGCTCGTAACTAATGCTAATGGCCCGAGCGCAAGCTAAAATGAGATACCAAACGATTTCTTGTTGCCAATGCATTTCTTATTACCGTTCGTTGCATTTTAATAACGGAATAAATAGTCTGAGATTGATAAGTTGGTCTGAAAAAATCGGATGATTTAAATATATTAATAGGAGTGGATATAGTGCATATCTAGTAGTTTCAGCTTGCTGTTAAGAATCTTGAATATATAAAAGCGACATAGGAAATTGAACACCAGTAAGAATAACGTATTTTCATTAACTTTTATTTAAACATTTATGACATGATTCGGTGAGGTCATGATTTAGCCGTGGATTATTTTGCATACTTGTGGATATGATAACATAAAGGACAGAAAAGACATGCTTATCTAAAAGCCTCTAAATTGTGATTTCTGTCTATTCATACGATAAGAAAATCCACGGTGAGAAGATAGACCGAGTAGTGATTAAGAAAGTATTCCTTCCCTCATAGAAGTAGCAGTCAGTATCATATTTTATAACTGTCAGAAAACTAGAGGCCTAAATATGCCGAAGTTTACGCTAACTGGTGTACCAAAAGAACGTGACAAATCGATCTCAGTAGAAGGTTGCTTATTTTGAATTTTATTATAAAGCTAACGTTCGACGAGCCTTTGGGCATATTCTTCAATATCGACAACCATGATTTCTAGAAGAAGAATGTGGATATTACCGAATATAGCCATTTAACTGCATTTTAAAAAACTAATTTAGTATTTAGTTACAAGGCAAAGAAGTTAAAAACATTCATGATGGGTGAGGTTGAAACATTCCTGAAAGAAGAAAGGTAATGAGCAGTTTTTGCTTATTAAGGTACGACATATGCTATAATTTTGTCTTTAACCCATATACATTTTTGTTTGATAAAAGGTAAATTTACAGATTGTCATGTAAATGTTCAAGGATGGTTTGTACATTTTATAGTATTGTCAATACCTGTGATCAGTGGCGCTACGTCATGGTTGGCGTGCAGGTTATCTAGCTCAGATTAGGGATCGATCTACATCAGATGAGAAGAGATAATAGAGAAGGCACTTCGGTAAAACAATAGCAACGCCTATTGTTAATGAATTTATACTGTACCTGATTACTAAAACACGCATGTTCTTTCGGTTGAGGTACGGTTTGAACTGTTTATAGGTCTCGGTTCCTGTTTATAATAAAGCTTTTTAAGAGTGGTGTTGTGGTTTAATTTATGGCGAGATTTGGTTATTTCAATAGGTAATTATTTAAGTGTTTTAGTTCATCTTATTTCACTTAGCAAATTATGGCACTGTAATTGTTTAACTTTAAAAATCACTTGACTTAGAATTTTGACAAATCTATCATAGATTCGTAGTACTTGTAACAGTCCGATTTGCCAGTGTAAAATATTTTCGAATATTATTTATACGCCGCATTTAGGAAAAAAAGAAGCTGCATTTTGCACTCATCGGTTTATTAATTCCAAATTTATTGATTCGATTTGCTAACAATTCGCTTGAAATTGCCGCCTTTCTTAATGTAAATTAACTCTATTTCAAGTATGGGTTAACGATATATTTGTATTGGCATTTATAACACGTTGTGACTATATTTATTTTAGTTGATAAGCGAAGCACATTGTTATTAGGATAGCTTGGCTTGATTTATATTGCATTACTGTAGAACGGCCAGCGAACCGACTTATATTTTTAAGAATTCTGTTAATAAAACCCGCCTGTACGCTTCATTAAATTCATATTTTATTGTCGGTTTGAATATTTCATAACTATTTGGGAACTCCTTGGTTGCCGGATTCCAATCACCGGCCGACCATTTCTGAGACTCCACATTTAGTATTGTGATTTAATACGACCCTTTTCTTTGGGGATATATTGTGGTATCTCTTGTTGTTTTGACACGATCGATTTTCGGGATCTAGATACTGTACTAGGTACGCATTTTCTTTGGAATTATTTTTTCCCCTATTGCTTGTGAAGCAAGCGGGCGACGCCATGACGCTAATTGTTTTTTCCCTTATTTCTAGCGGCTTTCCACGTTCATGGTATAAGACCGAGACCGTCGAATTTCCTATAACCCTCACACACGATCGAGGTAATTATTGCTACAGTTTTTTGCCTAAATTAATGATTTAATTGCTTTATCTGTGTTAACCTTTTTTGCGCATAGTCCGCCATTTGCTTTGCGTTCCATATGTTATCTTATCTACTCCATTTTATCAAATCCGAATTTTCAATTTAATGTAACTTTAATTTTGATCGTATGGGGAAGTTTATATTTTCTTTTAGGGGTGATTCATACCTTTTTTTTTATATTCAAGTTGTCTGTACCTTAGTATCATCTCTTTTATTTGCTAATGGTCATAGCAAGTCCATGGTTTTTTTTCTGGAGGAATTTGTTTAATAAAGAAAATATATTTATGCAAGGGGGGCTATGTTTTTTTTTTATTAAAGTGAGGGGGCTTTGTCTAATGCGCGCTTAGTTATTTCAGGGTTTTACCAGCAGGCTACCACCTTTTACTACCAGGCTACCACCTTTACTACCACCTTTGCTAGCAGGTTACAAGTTTTACTAGCGGGCCACAACTTCAATTAGTGGGCCACAATTCAATTAGTGGGCCACAGATCAATTATCGGCCAATCTTGACATCGAGCTATCGAGTCCTCGGCTAATTTTTTCCTCGGGGCCATCGAATAGCAGTACCTGAGGTATCTATAGGTGCCCGGCGCATCCACCAGAGTTCGACGACCGGATTTGGGGTATCGTACAGAAGCTTTATCTTTCATGAATTCGTTTGTTTATCAGTTTAATATAATCGCTCTTAATTTTCTTTCTTTTAATATAAATCAAACATTGACCGCCAAGCTCTGAGATAGCTCATTAATTTTATTTTCATTTATTCACTGGTTTATCGGACCGGCTAATCTAATTGCTCTGAATTTTCTCTCTTTTTAATATAAGTCAAACATTGACAGTCGGGCTTTAAAACAATTTCAATTATTTTGTTTCTTTCATACATTTGACGAGTAATATAACCGCTCTAAATTTTCTTTCTTTATAACATAAGTCAAGCTTTGACAGCCAAGCTTTCAATAGTGTTATTCTAATTTCATTAATTTTATTAATTTATCGAGTCATTTGATTTAATTATTGTGGCCGTTCATTGCTACATATTGTTATTGCTACATTTAAAATTGGTGCAGCTATTAGCGCACGCATACCTAGATGTAATTAGCTTAGTTAAGATCAAAGTGATCACTTCGGTTTGTAGTGTTTAGTGCACTTAGTTTTAAGGCATACAGTACCGAGTATAAATAAACAAGAGAACAATCTCCATATTGTACTCTGTTTATTTTATCAATTACTTTAATAGTCATTTGACATTCCTTTATCTTTAAATTTGCAAATTTTACTGTGGAATTGTTGCTGTGTTTTCAAAAAAAGAACTTAGTAGCAAATATATTGTTCCTTAAATTTTAGATTGTGTTTTCTTGTTTCCTGTTTAGTTGAGATTAAGTGCATTTTTAATTTAATAAACGGGCCTAGCCACCCTGCACAACACTCGCGGAGCTTTTGCAGTTTAGTTGGACAAAACTGGTGGCGCTCTAACGACCCCACTACCGGGGCCGGGCACTTCCAAAACGACTCTCCGGGGCTAGGTTTCCTTTTAATTAAAGATCTTTACTTTTAACTTCGAGAAGGAAGAAACGTGTTGCATACTTTAGACGAGGATCCCCAAGAACGCTTCTGTGAGCTGGACCTCTTGATTTAAGTTTGAGGATTAGGATATCAGTAAAATAATCAGAGCCTACGTTCCTGTGAACTGCGGGCAATGATTGGAGCGGAATAGGTGAGAGGTAAAAGCATATCGGACTGATGGTCTGCTTGACTATTTATATAATAAAATCTGCTGACCAATGACCATTGCACTTTTAAGGTACATGATTGTCTGTGCTGTTCGCTCTCGTTGCTTATAACTTACCTTGATTGTTTACATAATATTTCCCAAATTCAAGTTCAAACTTAGGATAGGGTGATCATTAATTAGTAGTGCACAGTATTATTTTAACTAAAAAATATCCCTTTATTCAGTTTTTCAGATTGCATTGATTAGTGGAATAATTGCAAAAGCGTATTGAAATGAGGGAATTTATACCTAGGTACAGCCTAAATATTTTAGTCAACCCGTTTTACTTAAAAAATTATGTTTTGTGCCTTTTCTAATAAGTATCAGCTTTCAGAAAGTGTCAACGTGTATTGTAATAAATTTATATTTTCTGGAACTTTGTTTCTACGATAAAAAAGCAATTCAATACAAAAAGAAAATTACAATAAAAGTTGTAGTTACTATTTAAATGTTGAAAAGTAATAAAATCAATCAAATAATAATAACAAAGCTTTATAATAACCGATTTTCTGGAAAAAAGTTAAAATAATACTGGCTCGTATTTAAAAAAATAATATATGCTTCGTAAAGGTTTAGAAGAAGTGAAAAGCTTAATACACAAATTTTAATGCATTATGGGATAGACAATACAAAAGTATTTTTATTTCTTTTAAAAATAAAGCTAAGTATTCAGAATTTTAAGAAATTCTAAACGCCAAACATTCAAGTCCAAAAATCCTCAAGTCTGCGATAGTTTAAACTTTGCTTTATTGATTACCATTTAGGAGGGCTCATTTGGTGAACGTCGAATTTGTTCTACCCTGTATATACAGCGTTAATACTTGAAAAACTGCTCTTTGCTTCAGTTTCCCAAATGCGACTTACTAGACAAATATCAACGTCTAAAAAACAACGACACCTCTCAAACACTATTCGACCGCCAATCGGGACATCGAATTCCGTCGCTGCAAAACTCCGAACAGTTGCAACATCAAAAAATCGTATTAGGCCCCGTTTTTTTCGAGGAAAAAATGTTACACAGAATAATTAAACAGGCTTCGCAATTTGATTTGCATATTTTCGCGCGCGGAACTCGTTAGTCATTACTCATTAGGATGGGGGTAAAGGGAGGACAGCCGCGACACCCCCTTCGCCCTCTTTGGCGTTATTTTTGAACAACGGTTTTAGATAGATTGAAAAATGTTACTAAAGGCAGTGGTGGATATGAAATTTATTAAAATTAGTTAGGCAGTTTCAGCCGAAAGAGTTATTCATTCTGCTTTTTAATTGATGCTATCAAGCCTTTAGAAGATTCCACGACTAGGCTAATATCCAAAACAACTTTTTTTTATGTCAGTGTCATACACACTAAAGGTAGATCCTATAGCACTCGACGAGCGGTGTGTGCGCGAAGATGTGGGTTGATACCGTTCTTGAGTAGTCGTAGGTGGTAATTAGGCGGAAACAGATGCCCTGTGAGTGAGATCCAGAGTGATGCAGTACACCAGATTCCTTGTAAAGCGATGTCCTAAGTATTTCCAGTTGTACGACGAATGGGTGCACTCTTTCCGATTGTCGTGACTGTCTGAGAGGCGTTGCTGAAAATATCTGTAAAACAGGGATATCTCGGCCACATGTCTGCTGTGTTCCAGACTGTCCATATCCCCGGTCAACTCTGGGTGGCAGACGAAACGCAGAGATCTTTTCTGAACGAAATCCAGCAACTTTAAGGTGTGCTTAGTTGCGCCACCCCAGATGGGAACAGGTTGCACTCGAGCGAATTTTCAAGAAGATGGGTAAATCCCTTTTGGTAAGGCAGAATGAAAGCCTGAAAAAAACGGATGTTAGTTCGATGGCTCAGTTCTTTAATACGATGGCGGGTATTCCGTCCGGTTTTAATGCCTTTTACGTATCTAGCTTTTTGAGGATCACGGTGATGACTAAACCTTAATGATTCTCATTTTAAAGAGTTTTAATAACCAGGTAGACCTGGAATGCTTCGTCGAAGGTTCTCATCATCAAATCAGGACATAATTCTCGAGGAGTAGTCTAAGAATGAATACCCATTCTATAGGCAACTTAAAAAATTATTAAATCGATCTTTCTAGTTCATAGAGCAATGAAACGTCTTTAAACAAAAATTGAAAAATATTGATTTATATAGGTGATATGAAATGACTAATAATTTTAATTAATGAGGAATTATCATGGAATTGGTAGTTTGGATATTATGTAATGAACATTTAATAAAAATCGTATGACGAGTACGATCCGAGTCGTAGACGAGTGGTATTATAAATGAATGCGGGTGTTTTAACAGTTGTTAAATGTCAGTAGCATACACCTTTTAATGATCAGTCATGGTAATACAAGTACTTTAGCTTTCAAAATTTTCTAAGTAGATAATAACTATCATTTGTCAAAATAGATACGTGTATAGTGTCATGGTCATGGCAATCTTGATATTGATCAAATCTTGCCATGCTGTTGCATTTTGATTGGTTTCGAGCCCATATCTTAATGAGAAATCTGTATCGAAATGAATTCCATTAAACTAGATATACCAAATATGCTTAACTAATCAATAATTAAAATATAGGGGTGTAAAATAATATGTCTCAAAGTTCTAGAGACTGCAAGATAAATACATGGAACGAAGAGTAGGCGAAAGTAAATATTCTGCAGAAGCTGTTTCTATGTGAAAACTGGATTAATCTGCCTGTTGTACTAAACTCAGAGATGTCCGCACACCGTTTGTCGAAATTTTGAAGGTATTCAATGGGCTTATGCCAAACTATCGACTATAACCTGCTTATAGTTCAAATGCATCTCTCAACGACTATTGCACCGCAGAGTCTTTTTCAGATAATGAGCCTAAATGGGATGCATTTTATAGTAGATGTATTTTGCTAACATTTGAAATATGTGAAGGCACTATAAGAACTACATTGCAAAATATATTGCTTTTTATTCCCTATCTATCCATGTTAGCTTCTCTTTCCATCACGGCTCATTAATCTTCTACCTGCAATCGTTCATATATTCCAGTGACAGCCGGGTTTCAGAATATTTCTTTGCGCGACGCCTATGATATCATTCACCGATGACTAACTGTCACTGTGGGGGCGCGAAACAGAATATAAAAAAAAAGAAAAACGTTAAAAACAAATGATTGTTGGATCGGTCGCAGTCAGCCATGTTCATTCTGGACGGACTCGTCGGCTTTTTCGCCGTTCACTGTGATGGACAATTCTTTGACCGTTTTTTGTTTTTGGTCGATAGCTCGAACGGAGGCGGCCGAGGACCGGAGCTAGTGTTCAATTGTTTCGAATCGTGGTTGCTTTTTTCGATCCGTTGCTGGCCTAGACTAATATATAGTCAGGCTATGACAGAATTAGCAAAGGGGGAAAACGATTTGCTTTTGTTCTCGTGAAATAAACGTTATCAGCAAACATCACTATAATGGATTCTTTAGGATCACCGATTGAGAGAACAGAAATTATCAATAAAAAGACAAGTTTAAGTTTATAATAAGTTTGGCAGAAAATATACCATACCTCGTCATAGACACAAAACAACACATCCATGAATTACTGACGAATAGAAATAATATAAAGGTCAAAAATGTGAAATGTGACAATATAAAAACAAAAAGTGGAAAGCAGAAAGAAAAGTTGATGAAGAGCCATAACCTTATTTACTATAGTGCCAAAAGGTGTCTTGAGGAAAGCAATATTTTATCCACATTGTCAATAAGAGATGAACACATCACCTTCTTCAAATCATCTTTTCTTTATAAGGTAATGTTGAAAGGGGAAATTAATGAAAAACAAAATGTAGGGCTAAGATATGCAAACATCGAAAACGAGTTATAAGTACTTGGGAGTTTGAATCATTTCAGACTCATGACTGATCAGGTCCGAGAGGGAGAAGTCAAGGAGGACGACCTTCATCTCGAAGAAAAAAAGACAGTTCAAAAACTGATATATACATTATGTGGCATCAAATTGCTGAAGAAGTGAAATATTAAAGGAGAGAAACAGGTTCTTTAATGATGGCAATAATCGTATACAAACACTGCCGTTGAGAACAGTATAAGCAACTCGGTATAGCAGATACAATCGTTGGATTGTCTATAATCATTAGAATCTAGAAATAAAAATATGCACATTCTCTTAGACAGTCAGGTTGGGCTGAACCTACCTACGGCACGACAGGATGTTCGTGGCGTCTTAACTCTTAATATAAAGGACAAATTTTGCTGGCGAAATGTTTCGATTGTTATAACAATTTGTTGCTAGGCAACTTCGTGAAAGAAATTTACGACAAAAGTAAGAGCTGCTAAACGAGTCGTTTTGTGAAAAATGCCAAGGACGAATTTCCCAAAAAAACAACAAACCTGAGTAAAACAAGGATCATATTTTGCCAAAAAATGTTTCTCTCGTCTTCATGACAATTTCACGACATAATTTCTCTCACATTTTGATTTAAAATACTTATTGCTTCTTATTGAAACAGGTGAAACTTGTCATGGACAGCAGTAGTTGTTTACTTTAGTTTATCAAACTGAAACAACATGATGTAGTTTTGTTCAAGGGGCTAATTCTTGAGTCATTGAAGCAGCTCCCACGTGCGAAGAGATGATATATTCAGGGTTGGTTGCAGTTGCAACTTTATCTTAGGCTTTCATTCATGTTTCAGATTAACGCTTTTTCTGGATGCGATAACATGGTGTTGAAAATGGTCCTGCCAAGAAACTGCAATTTTTTTTATGTATGAGGTAGTAATGTAGTGATTATATTAGTCGTTGTCTCGACGATAATAAATGGCATCCACAGAGAAGTATGATTCATTATTTTCCGTTATTTTATGAACATTAGAACACCGAGGACAACCAGTAAAATGCACCCAAAATTTTTCTAAAATTGCCACTTTTGTCATCCCTGCAGACCAAAGCACCATAATATCCTGATGAAACACAATTCAACGTTATATGGTATGGGCATAATATTTCATTCTACGGAACAGCCATACATTCAATTCCGTATGTTTCAATAATTTCTACTTGTGATATTAGTTCCCAGCTAGTGTCCCGATCAATATGATATCGTACTGTGGTCACACCTGTATTGTCCGGACTAAATATGCCAGATGCAGCAAATCGATGTCTGCCGTTGTAAATGCCACCAAATCCAGAAATATAGTTTCTTCCCTTTCTCTGGTAGATTTATTACTAAAACAGAGCTTTATCCACAATACCGAAACAGAATTTTTGCACTCGACGCGCGTTTCGCTAACCATGTTAGCATCATCAGGAGATGATTAATACTAAAATTAAAATCTATCTAACTCCCTTTTATACTACTGTTTGCTCAATCAAGCGGAACTAAAAATAACCAATCCTGGAATCCCACTAGTTACGCTGGATTAACCAATACAATGGACTATACGGAATAGGCCCTCTATCTCTATTTAAACTATTCTTACATTTAATAATTTCCATACTTTCATATGCGTCTAATAATCTCCTATCAAGTTAAATCTTGGTTAGCAAATGTCTTGCTAATATCATTGTAATTATCTGATTTACTGTTTTGTATCACGTATATTTACCTAAATGCTACGCCCTTACTGTAGGTCATACAATTACTTAGCTTTTTTTGTCGAACTTACCGTTAAATGACTTTTAATCATTTATTAACTTTTATTGTATCTATTCCCATTGCTTACCGTTAATAAGACGGTCTCACGCAACTACCACTTTACGTTTTTGTTCATAAGCAGGTTACCGAATTGAGCTCCCTTCGATTTCTCCTGTAGATCTTCATTGATCATTTATTCTCTTCACAGTTAATTTATTTGATTTAATATATTTTTTAACTGTATCTTTGTCCACTGATATTATCGCTGCCATGGGATTTGTTTATAATTGTTGTTTTATTTAGCAGATTAATCTTTCTTTAAGGTGTTTTATTTAAAGCGGTCTGTGATTAGCTGTTATTTCTTGAGAACTAGGCAGTATTAATGATTTAAAACTTAAAATTAAGGGTTAATGATCTTATAATTTGGGTGATACTTATTTTAGAGAATCTTATCATTATTTTAAGTGCGATACCATAATCTCAATTAAGTTTGAGATCATAATAATTTTCCTTTGTCCACATTATATATCGGAATATATTTAATATATAAATAAATAGCCTAATTAGCATCACTGATGTTTATTTTGGTATGCTGAAGTCAAGGCGAGTTGAGTTTATACAATTTCTGTTTTTTCGATATCCTTACATAGGATGTTTTTCTAAATTTTACTACCCTAATTTCAATGCTTAAAAATCATTGATATATTCATATTAGAAAATTTCGTGGCATCTTCGCCCAACTGTCAACTCTACGATCCATATCTACAAATATTTATAGAGCTGAGTGAACCAGGCATATGGCATATGTTAGACAAGTAACTAAACGCGCTACACTGCTTAGAACTGATTCTAATTTATTCTAGAAAACACCAATATTATATTTGTTAAAACTTCATATTTTGGCTAGGCTTGTCGGCTCTGGCTCTGATGTCATTGGATTGTTCGATTTGCCGAACGATGAAACTCCTAAACCAAGCCTTGTCTGCCAGTTTCTTTACTTTCCAGCCTTCGGGAAATTTTGCTTTGTATTTCTTTACGATTTATACACTTTGGGCCCGTCAAATGGTGATACATATTAGAGGACACAATTTCATCGTTCATTAGATTATCAGAAATTGTGGCGCGAACATCATCCATCCCAACTCTTTTCTCTTTATCACATCTACAGATAAAGCTGTCTTTTTTCATCGCACTCTCGTATACTTTTCTAATCCCAGTTCGCCGGTGCTAAACAATGACTGCCGTATTCAATAACGTTAAACCTATAGGACTAGGTTTTTAACCCATAGGCATTTAAGGCATCACTACCATGTTTAGCGTATTTAGAAGATATGAGCTTAAACTTTAATAAGTCTAAAATTTAAACATAGATCTAACGTTAATGAATTCGAGGGGTGAGTATCTATCTCATTATTCATTCCCCCAGGAGAAAACGATCTGTCAGTAAAGCACTTGTGCGTTCTTGGCATAATTATGGAATAATTTTATGTAAATATGGAGGGGCATTGGCGGGAGGCTATCGACAGTCGTTTAAGCCCTCCCGAAAGTACTTTTCATATCAAAATCACATATATTGCTTACAAATCAGAACAAATCAGACAAATATAAATTATATTTACGAAAAACCAAATTGCACTCACAATGCTTTACTCAAATAACACATCGGAGAGTTACAATTGCATTGTTTGTTTTAGTTAGGTTTTTGAAACAAGGAATACAATTTTGCTGATACAGACCAGTGAAAGTTTTCTTATAGTGATGCTAACACAACTGTGGATTTATATTCATTTTGAGTGATGATTTACAAGATCTCATGATCTTACCTAGAATCTCATGATTTCTTATGAGATTTGCTTACTGAAATATAACGCTATTAAAATATCCAACATGGCGCCGACTGGTCGTGATCGGGAAGCGACACGAGATAAAATTAGTAATAAACCACTTAATGAAGTTAGTTTTTGCAAACACTGCAATAAAATTGTAGTGAAAGTGAGTAAGTGTGTAAAGTGCAGTGGTAGTTTCCACCCCGCGTGCCTAGTGCAGGCAGCAAACGCTAAAGTTGCAATATGCAAACACATCTCGGAGGAAGATGAACTCGAAAACGCAGTTTCTGCGGAAACACAAATTAGTTACCTACTTAAAATAATCAGAGAATTAGATGCCAGGATTGTCTTGTTGGAGGAGAACCGTAATATGTGGAAAGAAAGGGCAGAAACAGCTGAAAATAGCCGCAATAATTCTGATCAAAATCAATCAGTATTTAAAAAAAATGTAAACATTGGCAGGCATCAACAACAAAAAACTGCTGCATCAATAGGTAAAGGTCAAGCCGGGCAGCAGCAACGGACGGAACACAGCCAAAACCAATCCGATGATAGACGTAGGTCGGTGATTAGCAGCGTAGCCATCGAGACGACCGACTCCGAAAATGAAAAAGATGGTGAACGTGATTTTCAATTTCAACGAGGATCCCGTGCCTGGCAGCGCCAGAGACACAGAACTGTAAACAATATCCAATCCCTCAGTCAAAATGGTGGGTTTGCTGATGTATCGAAAAAGTTTTTCAAGAAAAAGCAAACCACAAATATGGGAACGAAAGAAATTGAGTCTGATTGTATGCTAACAGCACCGCAAAATACTAAAATATGGCTATTTGTATCGAGATTAAGAGAAGGTGTTACAGAGGAAATGATGAAAAACTACATAGCTAAGCAAACTAAAAGTGATGAAACTTTAATAGAAGTAAAAAAATGCACTCCTAAAATTCAGAAGTCGAGAAAACCACGGTTTATGGTAGGTGTTATACCGGAATATAAAGACCTTATTTATAATGCATCGTTCTGGCCCAGAGGGGTTGCATTTGAAAGATTTGATTTCAGTCTTGGACGAAATTTTTTAGATCGACTGGAACCACGGGCAGTCTAATACATTCTACTGAAAGCCTTCTACCAGATGTACTACCAAAAGCAGTTGCAGTAAGTGACCATAATAATAAAAAAATAATTGAACTTTACTATCAAAATGTACGAAGTGTGAAAAATAAAATAGGAGAGATTTCTGAGAAAATTTACAGCAGTGGATATAAAATAATCGCGCTGACAGAAACATGGTTACAGGACAGTATACTTACGGGCGAAATTGTGAGTGATAGCTATTATGCCATCAGACAGGATCGGGATATAGGGCGCACGGGTAAACGCAGAGGAGGGGGGTTGCTCTTATTGATAGAGGAGTCTCCCTGTATCAAAATCACGGAAAGACAATTGGAACACGATATTAGAAACCTAGAGGTACTGTGTTGCGAAATCACTCTTAATGGCAAAACCATGCTCGTTTGCTTGTTTTACCTTCCACCAGGTGAAACATTTTCTGTATTTGAACAATTATTTCAATTTTTTGAACAGGATGTACTTAATTATAACTTTAATAAACAATGTGTGATTTTGGGTGATCTAAACATGCCCGATTATGGTCACATTAATAATAATCTAACAAATCTTTTCTTACAGTTTCAGCATATAACAGGTTTGTATCAAATGAATCAAGTAAAAAATAGCAATGGGAATACATTGGATGTCATACTTACTAACATTAATTGTAAAATCTCACTATCTAATGAACCTTTGACGACAGTTGATGAACATCATCCACCCTTGGAGTGTTGCTTTAGCATGGCCTTGGACAAGTGCACATCAAGGTTAGGAGGCTCACAACAATACAACTTTAAAAAAGCAAATTTCCCACTTATGTACGGTCTATTATCAAGAACAGATTGGAGAATACTTTGGACCTGCAGGGATCCTAACCAGGCATTAGACCAATTTTATCAAAAGATATACGCAGTCTTTGATATGTGTGTACCAAAGACATGCATTAGGGTTAATAAGTATCCCCCTTGGTTCACAAAGGAAATAATCATACAAATAAAAGCCAAAACTGGGAATCGCAAACTCTTTAGAAAAACAGGTATTATTCAATGTCAGTCAGATTATCTATCAATTAGAGATAGCTTAAAAACTAAAATAAAAAATGCCAAAAATGTCTATATTAAAAATTTGGAAAACAACATAACACAAGACCCGTCACAATTTTTCAGATATATTAATAACAAGAGAAAAAACTCCAGAATTCCAGGAAATATGAATTATAGGGGAGCACAGGTGCCCGAACCAGAAGTAGCAGAAACATTCGCACAATACTTTAAGAGTCTTTACTTGGATAATCAAACTGCAATGGACCCACTGGGTTCTAATTGGCGTTACAACAATGCCAATATAAATATCTCAGAAAAGCAGGTAATGTTTATTATAAACAAATTAAAAAACAAGAAAACAATGGGGCTAGATAACATACCAGCTTACCTAGTAAAAGACTGTAAATATGTATTTGCACCTATACTAACTTATATCTTTAACTTATGCATAAATACAGGTACTTTTCCTCTTATTTGGAAACAGTGCAAGATAATACCTATCCACAAAAAAGATGACAGGAATGATATCGCAAATTATAGGGCAATCAGCATCCTATCGAACTTCTCTAAACTCTTCGAGTCAGTTCTATATAACTTTATTTTTTCAGATGTAAGTGGACAAATTACACCTCTACAACATGGCTTTGTGCCAAAACACTCCACAAGCACAAACCTAATAAACTTAACACAATACATTTCTAATTCGCTAGAAAGACTCGATGAAGTACATGTTGTGTATACTGACTTTGAGAAAGCGTTTGATAGGGTTGATCATAATTTATTAATCTATAAACTTCTTGAATTCAACATTGATATGCACTTAATTTATGTAATACAGTCATATTTGTCTCACCGTCAGCAAATAGTTGTGCATAATAATTATAGATCGGAACCATACGTGGCAACATCAGGTATACCGCAAGGTTCGAACCTGGGCCCATTGCTGTTTGTGGTCTTTATTAATTATGTCATAAAGAACATAAAAAATTCTGAAGTACTGATTTATGCAGATGATATTAAAATATTTAAAAATATAATTACAATGGATGACTGCACTGCACTACAAAATGATGTGAACCAAATATTCAAATGGTCAGTTGAGAGCTTGCTGGCTTTGAATGTGAAAAAATGTTTTGTCATGTGCTTTACTTCCCGCAATACACAAAATCAAATTCAGTTCAAATATAAATTAAAGGCGTTGAATTGACTATGGTCAAGGAGATGCGAGATTTGGGAGTATGGTTTGATCCAGTGTTGAACTTTAATCTTCATGTTGAGACGACTTGTAATGAAGCCCTGCGGTTGCTGGGTTTCATATATCGTAGTACCAAAGATATGAATGCAAATGCGTTAAAAACTTTATATAATACTTTTATCAGATCTAAACTTGAATACTGCGATGTCGTTTGGGACCCTTGTTACAGGGTAGCCATAAAAGCCATAGAAAGGTGTCAGGCAAAGTTTGTGCGCCTATTGCATTTTAAAATGTATGGAATCTATCCAAACGACATATCATATGATGTGCTTTGTCTAAGGCATGATATTGCCACACTGGAAGCTAGAAGAAAGTTACACAATGTTATGTTTATGTATAAAATAGTGCACTACCAGATTGGTGATCCTAACATACTTAGGCCCAGTTTCTTCAAGTATGGATAACTTTATTCTTCAAATATTTCCTATGACAACGATTGTTAATACAATTGTAGCCATAGTAATTATTCTAGGAATAAAGTTATTCGGGCCTGAAGAAACTGGCACTTAGTAAAATAAATTTTAAGGTACCAGATGTAAGAACTCGAAATTCACAACCATTTACTTTTATATGTCCAAGAACTAACAGGCAGTTTAGATCACCGATTGTCAGGATGTGTGATGTTACAAACAATGTAAGCCAGGCAATTGATATATTTAGAACAAATATTAATTTAGTTAAAAGAGATGTCCAACAAATATTTAATATTTGAATTACAGTTTTGTAATATATATGTATATGTATATATGTGTGTATGTATGTGTGTGTGTGTGTGTGTTGGTATCGCTATTATTATGACCTCTTGTGTGTGCCTGTGGGTGTACTGTGACAGCTTCCAAAATTGTGACCTCTTACACTCGATGCCACAATATTTTTCCTTTAATTCTCTTCAAATATTATATATTTTGCTATATTTCTGCTAAAGAAGTATAAAGTGCCATCTGTTTGACATGTTACGTATGGCAATTCTTTGTTGCGACGATCGATTAAAGAATACTTTGATGATTTTTTTTTTGTGTAAAAGAGGTCAGAGTCGACGTATACGTGATAGCTCACACATAATAAGCAGTGACCTCATTATTTTCTCCGTAAAGTGGCGCCCCCTGCCACCACCAATTTAACTATTTTTTTTTATTCCAAATTTTTGTATGAAAATATTAGACGATTTAATAGCTATAACAAATTTGGCGATACACTCCATATTTTTTAAGATACCGCGGTTTTTCTTGTCGAGTCATAAAGAGGTCACAATCATAGCTCAACTGAATTCAAGGGCGACTCGGACCATTGAGAGGTCTGAACATTTTTGGCGAGCCGACCATAAGTGCTGGTGAGGACTCGAAAGGAATGATCTTAATAAAAAAAATGCCTTGAAGCACGCCCACGGTTCATGCGATCCCCACTACTAATTCGACTACGTAGCGTTGCATGTTTTCGTTACATAGCATCACGCATGAAACCAATTTACCATACCGTGCGTAAACAAGTTTCACCTCAAAATATGTGAAAACAAATATAAGTACTTATATCTGGTGCCGGATAATTACCAGAGCTGGTTAGGCCACTTACTTCTAGGTAACTCGGAGTATGACAAAATAGCCATTAGAAATATTAGAATTTGGGTTAGTTTTAACTTACGTTAATATTTTTCATCTGTTCCGGTACGTTATAGCCCATTTTGGTGTTAGTTTTAGTTACTTTTGGTTAGTCGCGGTGTCGCCGTCATAGATTAAATTTTGAATGATACACGTTCGATATGAACTTTGCTTAATGAAACGTGGTTTAACGTTACACGCGGTTCAATATAGTGTTCATATCGAACTAGTATCATTACTAACCATGATACAAAAATATTGTATCATGATTAATAACTATTATTTATTCACGACTTTACACTACAAGCGGCAACGTGGTACAAAACGTGGCAACAGGAGCATTTCTTGTCGCTCGTGCTCCAAGAAGACGGTTTGACGCTTCTTTATTACCCGTGTCACTCCCGCCGCGCCGCACTCACCCCGCCTCCGTCGCCGATTGATATTGACCGTAATAATTATATTCGTTTTCGTGGTGGAATAAGTAATGAGTAAAATTGTGTCGATTTTTTTTTATCAGCTTAGAACAAGATCAAACCTATTGGGTATTGTTAATAAGATCATTCTACACATGAAACCTCAAAAATACGACCTTTTTTGCGGTCCCGATTCTTTTTATTAAAAAAAAAAACTGTGAAAACTTCCTCTTTAAAAATCCTGTTTTTTTTTATATTTCCACTCTAATATATAAACACTCAATAGAGCTATCGACATGATTTTTTTTTTGTTTTAAAACACACACTTAGGCGCTTCCTTCCAAATATAAAATGGTTTGTATTTTTTATTTTAAATATGCTTAAAATATTGATGACCTTGAGACTTTAGAAATTATGCAGGCAAATTTACACTAATCGAAAAACTTTTTGTTTTGGGGAATTTCATATAACATGCAGCGAATAAAATGTAGACAAATGACCAAAATAGTTTTCCGTAGCATAAGCATTGTTGTCACTTTTATAGTTTAGGAGCTACGATCTTTTAAAGCGCGCGGAATTTAAAAATTTGGTTGCTAGTCGGTTAATCTGGTACCTGGTACCTACCTATAATATCGGAACGCCATGAAGAAAACCAAACAGTGTTTGTTTACTTAACAGTACCTTATTATTACCACTATGTCACTATGTTATTTTATTGAGATTTTTATATAAGAGGCTACGAAAAATCATATATTAGGCTTAGGCTTCTTCATTTTCTGTCTGATAGACCGTCATCTCATTACAACTTAAACTATTACTGCGTAATTTGCATATACACTCGATCATACATTTTAATCACTGTTTACAACTATTGCAATTTTTGTCTGAACATTTATGGGCAATAGTCTTCTTAAGTCTTCTGGTCTTTAATAGTTAACTGTGATATCCATCCCTACATCATCTTCTAAGTTAGAGTGATGTTATCCATAGAATCGCAGCCATAAAAGTGTCGCGGGCCTACTCTCAATGGCAGGCCAGACACTGATAATAGGTATAATGATTCAATTTTAAAAATATGTATTTCGCTGAGGGGAAATGTTAAAAATATTGACTATACAGTGTGTCCAAAAAAGTATGCAACATATGGGAAACTTTTTTATTATTAATTTCTCAGAAAATTTTATTCTTGATAAAAGTTGGTGCTTGCCCTAAAACAGTAAATAAGTATTTCATATTTTCCGTACTGCTTTTAGTGCGGGCGCAAATGTCATTTTTCCGAAATCGCGTCAAGAGTAAAGTACCTTAATTTATAAAGATACAGCAAAATCTTATAAGGAAAAGTTCTTCCAAATAAAAAAACTAATCTAAATATGAAATTTGAGTTAAGTACATCAACTTTTAATTTTTCTTTTTTTTCTCGATTTTTTCATAGACGTTACGTCACTGGAGAATGTTTTTTTTTTATTATTAGTATACTTGCCAAGTAACTTCAAAATTTATTTAAGATTGAAATTAGTTACATAGTTGCATAATGTTGCAGTTTTTCCAGAGATAATAGCCAGTTTAGGTATCAGTGTGTTGCAAACACATTTAAACACTTTTGATTCAAAATTTTTTCCACTCGAAATCATGAATAGACCCAACTCTTTTCATTTCATGTAAAACAACTAATAATTTATTTATCTTTTGCACCCGATGAGTAAAATATGCCCAAGTATCCTAAAAAGCCATTTAAAATATTTGGTCTTGAAGAGTAGGCCATGCATTTGGAATAAAAACAAACAAATAACAATAATTTTACTTCGCTCTGACATATGAAATTAATTATTATTGAGTCAGTCATTCCAATTGTATAATTATTGTGGACAATTATTTTGGACCAAAATTATTTAAATGTGTTTGCAACACACTGATACCTAAACTGGCCTTTATCTCCGTAAAAACTGAAACATTATACATACATACATAGTTGCATATGTAACTAATGTCTACTTCAAATAAATTTTGAAGTTGCTTGGCGAGTACACTAATAACAAAAGAACAAAGCATTCACCGATGGCGTAACGCTTGAGAAAAAAATCGAGAAAAAAAAGATAAATTAAAAGTTGATGTACTTAACTCAAATTTCATATTTAGATTACTTTTTTAATTTTGAAGAACTTTTCCTTATAAGATTTTGCTGTATCTTTATAAATTAAGGTACTTTACTCTTGAGGCGATTTAGGAAAAATGACATTTGCGTCCGCACTAAAAGCAGTACGTAAAATTTGAAATACTCGTTTACTGTTTTAGGGCAAGCACCAACTTTTATGAAGAATAAACTTTTCTGAGAATCCAATAATAAAGAAGTTTCCCATATGTTGCATACCTTTTTGGACACACTGTATATGTCAAACGTCTTCGATGGTACCAGTCCAAGTAATTTTCTTAGATCTCAAATAAAAAAATGCAATATTTTCTGAATAATATAATATATCTCAAAGAGGTGTGGACACTGTCCACATTGCGTTTATAAAACTACGTACAATTATTCTTAGGTAATATGAAAAGCCTTTGGGGGTACCAAAGCTCAATGCCCGCTTCAAGTATTTTTAAAAACACATTTTATGTAAAAAATATTGTATTTTTACCGTTTTGCAGGGATTAAGACAAGTGTGCACACTGTCCGCTTTGAGTTGGGTTGACGAAACTTGGTATAATTATTTAGTAGAAAGCTTTTGGTGGTACCAAAGTTCAATGCCCCCCCCCCGTCCAAGTATTTTTAAAAACAACTTTTATATAAAAAATACCTTATTTTTACTATTTTGCCAAAATTAAGATAAGTGTGGACACTGTCGGCTTTGAGTTGCGTTGACGAAACTTCGTACAATTAGTTATCGATAATGCAGAAATCTTTTGGTGGGACCAAAGTTCAATCCAAGTACTTCAAAGAACACCTTATATATTAAAAAATACCCTTTGTTTACTGTTTTGTCAACATTAAGACAAGTGTGAACACTGTCCTCTTTGAGTTGTGTTGACGAAACTTCGTACAATTATTTATCGATAATGTAGAAAGCTTTTGGTGTTACCAAAGTTCAATGACCCCCCGTCCAAGTATTTTTAAAAGCACCTTATATATTGAAAAATATCCTATGTTTATTGCTTTGTCAAGATTAAGACAAGTGTGGACACTGTCCGCTTTGAGTTTCGTTGACGAAACTTAGTATAATTATTAAGGCATTAAACTTTGTTGCTACCAAAAGCGTTCTACGGTATCCCTTAATAATTATTGTACCCAGTTTTGTCAACGCACCTCAAAGCGAACAGTGTCCACACCAATCTTGACAAAACAGTAAGCATAGTGTATTTTTTTATATATAAGGTGTTTTTTAAAATACTTGGACGGGGGCGCATTGAACTTTGGTATCACCAGAAGCTTTCTACATTATCGATAAATAATTGTACCAAGTTTCGTTAATGCAACTCAAAGCAGACAGCTGTGTTCACACTTGTCTTGATATTGGCAAAACAGCAAAAAAAGGGTATTTTTTTTATCTAAAAGGTGTTTTTAAAAATACTTGGAAAGGGGTGCATTGAACTTTGGTACCACTGATAGCTTTCTACGTTACCCCTAAATAATTGTAACAAGTTTCGTCAACGCAACTCAAAGCGGACAGTGTCCACACTTCTCTTAATTTTGGCAAAACAATAAATATAAGGTATTTTTTATATAAAAGTTGTTTTTAAAAATACACCAAAAGCTTTCTACGTATCCCTAAATAATTATACCAAGTTTCGGCAACAGAACTCAAAATAGACAGTATCCACACTTGTCATAATCCTGGTAAAACGGTAAAAATAGAGCATTTTTTATATAAAAGGACTTTAAAAATACTTGGACCGGGGGGCATTGAGCTTTGGCACCACCAAAGACTTTCTATATTATCTAAGAATAATTTTACGTAGTTTTATAAATGCAATGTGGACAGTGTCCACACCTCTTTGAGATATATTATATTATTCAGGAAATATTGCATTTTTTATATGAGATATAAGAAAATGACTTGGACTGGTACCCTCGAAGACGTTTGACATATATAGTCAATATTTTTACCACTTCCCCTCAACAAAATACATATTATTAAAATTGATGCATTATGTTGTCAGTTTCTGGCCTACCATTGCTAGTAGGTCCGCGACACTTTTATGGCTGAGACTCTATGGATAACATCTTTTAACAACCATCAAATCTTTGCGGGATTTTCATACAAACGTTCTGGTAAATAACTAGAGTACCATACTTTTAATACACCTACAAAAGTAAAATATTATTAACCTCTGTTAAGTGCTAAAATACGATGTAGATGTAGTCTAAAAGCATCTACTCTCGGCGGAAGTTCACAAGTAGGCTTGTTTGAGATTGTTGTAAGAAGCAGGGTAGGGGCGACGGGACGCCCGCCCATGTACCATGCGCTGCGCACACTTTGAATTTCGTCGTTTTAACAGTTAGTGATATACATATTGTCTTTGCTACATCCACTCACCGATGGGCAATCTTAAGAAACAAAGTACAACATCTAAACCTAAAACTCATCAGTGAAAACATGTGGGAGAGCCGTGTGGATTCAATAAGGGCTTTGAAATACCAAAATGGCGAAATATACGATGCCTTGATCGAAATCTCAAATAGAAATGCCGTTGAAGTGAAAGTTAGGAACGAAGCTGATACTCTGAAAAGAAAATTAAATCTTTCAGTTTTTGCGTATGTGTCATCATACAGGGTTAGTAAAAAGAACCGGAACGCTTAAATACCTTCAAAACCGATAAAGCTACATTTGCAAAATTTGGTACCTGGGGGGTTTCCTGACATGCGGAATTGAACTATGATATCGGCACTGTTGTCAGATTTCCCAGTTTTGTGCTTCTCGGAGTCATTTTGTTATCTTAAATGGACGCCCCACTTATTTTTATTGCAATAAATTGGGCATATCATATTTAGTAAGATCCCAAATTTTCAAAATTTTATCTTTTCTAATTGCTGAGATGTGATAACAACGCATTATTAGCAAAAAGTACCGCGGAACGCTTAAATATCTTCAAAATCGCTCAAGCTGCATTTACAAAATTCGGTACCTGGGGATTTCCGGGCATGCTGAATTGAACCATGATATTGACACTGTTGCCAGATTTCCCAGTTTTGCGGTACACGTGTCAAAAATGTGATGTTGTCATATCTCAGCACATAATAGATAAAATTTTGAAAATTTGGAATCCTACTAAATTGGGCGCACCCAATTTGTTGCAATAAAAACAAAAGGTGCGTTCCATTTAAGATAACAAAATGACTACGTGTACCGCAAAACTGGAAAATCTGCCAACAATGTCAACATCATGGTTCAATTCCGCATGCCCGGAAACCTCCTGGTACCAAATTTTGTAAATGTAGCTTCAGCGATTTTGAAGATATTTAAGCGTTCCCGTACTTTTTACCAAAAATGCGTTGTTGTCACATCTCAGCAATTAAAAGAGATACAATTTTGAAAATTTGGTGTTTTACTAAATTGGTACGCCCAATTTATTGCAATAAAAACAAATGGGGCGTTCCATTTAAGATAACAAAATGACTACGTGTAGCGTAAAACTGGGATATTTGGCAATTCTGCATGCCCGTAAACCCCCACGTACCGAATTTTGTAAGTGCAGCTTGAGCGATTTTGAAGATATTTAAACGTTCCGGTACTTTTTACTAAAAATTCATTATTGTCACATCTCAGCAATTAGAAGAGATAACATTTTAGAAATTTGGGATCTTACTAAATTTGATACGCCCAATTTATTGCAATAATAATAAGTGGGGCGTTCCATTTAAGGTGACAAAATGACTCCGTGTAGCACAAAACTGGGAAATCTGGCAACAGTGCCGATATCATGGTTCAATTCCGCACGCCCGGAAACCCCCAGGTAACCAATTTTGTATACAGTGATGGCCTAAAATATGGAACAAATTCATTATCTCGTAAGACACAATTTTTTTTTAGATCGCTCGAACCCGTCGATTTTGTTTTTGATCGCGCATATTCTGACATAAAATGTAGATACAGGGTGTTCCAAATTAGAGTGACAGAAAAAATATTTTATATATTGCATATTTGGATTTTGCTGAGAATTCTAGACATATTTCATGAATAATATCCTATACCTATCTCCAACTGTTTTTGAAATATTGACAGTTGAAAATCGACCATTTACCAAGTTTGACAACCTGTGAAATCTAAACGGCTAAAGATAGAGCAAAATGGTTTGCACTTTCCTATCTTGGTTTTTTATAAGCTATCGTTTGACACTATTTTTTTTATTTAACCTGAGGTTAAGAAATTCCGGTTAAATTTAACCTTTGGTTAAACCTAGGGTTAGTGTCAGACGATAGCTTATGAAAAACCAAGATAGGAAAGTGCAAACCATTTTGCTCTATCTTTAGTCGTTTAGATTTCACAGGCTGTCAAACTTGGTAAATTGTCGATTTTCAACTGTCAATATTTCAAAAACAGTTGGAGATAGGTATAGGACATTATTCGTGAAATATGTCAAGAATTCTCCGCAAAATCCAAATATGCAATAATATACAGGGGGTTTTATTTAATAAAAAATTATTTTTTCTGTCACTCTAATTTGGAACACCCTGTATATCTACATTTTACGTCAGAATATGCGCGATCAAAAAACAAAATCGACAGGTTCGAGCGATTTTTATGAAAAATTGTGGTTTACGAGATAATGAATTTGTTCCATATTTTAGCCCATCACTGTATGTAGCTTTAACGATGTTGAAGATATTTAAGCGTTCCGGTTCTTTTTACTAACCCTGTATGGTATAAGATCCTAAATAATGTAAATACAGTTTGGAAATGTTACAAGATCCTGCAATAAATGTGTCGGGTTCAGGCAAGACTCTTGCAAAGTTGCTGAATCACTTCAAAGGGCTTAGAACTGACAAGGCTTTCGAGGGTTTCTTGGTTGATGCGACTCCTCTTGCTATTCCTTAGCTGGAAATTTCGTCGATTTTCACCCAGGAGGTACGAGCTCGACCATGAAAATGGCAATTTACTTACCGTGTGCAGATGAACTTAGATTCAAACATAAAATTTAAAATCGAAATATTTTTTGTTGTGCTGGACACAACCATTCAAGCAATTGAAAAGAGGTTTGATCTTTTGGAAATCCATTAGATCAGTTTTATTTTCTGTACGATATATCTCCTCTTGAAAACGTCTCGAAAGAAGGTCCCATGAAACATTGCATGGATTTTGACGTCTACCTCACTGACGGTGAAGAGAAAGATAGGTATATTTGGCATCGAATTAAAAGGCGATATTTTCTCTTTGAGAGCTATTGCCTCCGGTTTAAATTCGCCACAAGCTACCTGCTACCTTCAAATATATAGCTGTACATGATCTGAAGGCAACCATACCAAACTTTTTTGTTGCCTTCCCGATACTGCTAACTCTTCCAGTAACAGTGGCTAGTGGCGAAAGGAGCTTTTCAAAACTCAAGACTATCGAAAACCATTTGCGAACGCCTATGTTACACGCGAGGCTAAACTCTTTATCATTTATTTCAATAGAGCATGATATTGCAGCTAGGTTAGACTATAGCTATATTTTCTGACGCTTTGCAGAAAAAAACGACAAGGAGGTGTCATTAGATTATGTATAAGTACTGTTGCTGTTTGTATATGAATTTTAAGTGATTTATATAAAAAACGATTTTTGAAAAGTATGCATTTTCATTCTCATATTAGACTGGGGGGTGGGGGGAGGTAAAGTAAGGTGAACAAAAAATATTTCGATTATTTTTGAATCTAAGATAGGCTCATCTGCACACGGTAAGTAAATTGCTATTTTCTTGGTCGAGCTTGTACCTCCTGGGTGAAAATCGACGAAATGTCCATCTAAGGAATAGCAAGAGGAGTCGCATCAACCAAGAAACCTTCGAAAGCCTCGTCAGTTCTAAGCCCCTTGAAGTGATTCAGCAACTTTGCAAGAGGCTTGCCTGAATCCGACACATTTATTGCAGGATCTTGTATCATTTTGCTAACTGTATTTACATTACATTATTTAGGATCTTATACATACGATGACACATACGCAAAAACTGAAAGAATTAATTTTCTTTGCCAGAGCATCAGCTTCGTTCCTAACACTCACTTCAACGGCATTTCTATTTGAGATTTCGACCAAGGCATCGAACATTTCGCCATTTTGGTATTTCAAAGCCTTTATTGAATCCGCACGACTCTCCCACATGGTTTCACTGATGGGTTTTAGGGTTAGATGTTGTACTAGTGTTTTTTAAGATTGCCCATCGCTGAGTGGATGTAGCAAAGAAAATGTATATAGCATTAACTGTTGGAAGGAAGTTTACAGAATCAAGTGTAGATTTTGCTGCATCGTTTACGACCAAATTCAGATTGTGCTGGTACAAACGCTGCAAGGGGATTTAAATCTAAAATTCGGGAGTGTTCGAATTCCACTGTATTGCCCTTTCATTCTGCCGGGGTATCATTCCGACAACAGTTACACTTAACGTGCTTAACGCTTTATAAACGGAGTATTATAAAATTATTTTTTAAATAATATGTTGTATTCAAATGTGTCCCCTGGCGCCGACTCTCCTTCTAACAACAACCTCAATCAAGCCTGTTTGTGAACTTCCGCCGAGAGTAGATGCTTTTGGACTACATAAAAAATGTAATAACTTTTTATTTCGCATTTTAGCATTTAACAGAATAACAGAGGTTAATAATATTTTACTTTTATAGGTGTATTTATAAATTAAAAATATGGTATTCTAGTCATTTACCAGAACCTGTGTTTGAAAATCCCGCAAAGCTTGAATGGGTGTTAAAAGATGATGTGTGGATACCACAGATAACTATTAAAGACCCAGTGCCAGAGCCAGAAGACTTAAGAAGACTATTGTCCATACAATGTTCAGACAAAAATTGCACTAGTAGTAAATCTATTTGCGTAAAACAGGGATTAAAATGTATGATCGAATGTAAATGCAAATTATGCAGTAATAGTTTAAGTTTTAATGACGGTCTATCAGACAGAAAATGAAGAAGCCTAAGCCTAATATATGATTTTTTTTTCAAACGTCCGTAAATCCGTCATTACTCGACTGTGTAGGCGGCCGTGAAGTTTCATTTTTCCTCCGCCGGAGCTTTACTTTTCACTTTTCCGCCGGCGGAGGTAAAAGTGTTACCATAGCAACATAGATACAAACAAACAACAAAACAAGCGTCAACAACCCAAGAATTATTAAACTAAAATTTGTATTTATCACTCAATTTGTACACTACATTTATAAAAATCACTAATTTAGGAACAAATTGGTTATTATTTAATCGGACTTACTCAATACCCTAACAGCACAAAGATATCCTAGACGCCTTAAAGAGGCCATGTTCAGATATTCGTGACGTCTTACAGATGCCTGTTACGCCTTGCGTCATCTTTAAGACATCTTTAGGACATCGAATGTTACAAAAAACGACGTCATAAAGACGTATTATATGACATCTTAAAGACCTATTTGTATGACATCTTAAAGGCGTATTTATATGACGTCTTAAAGACGAACTCATTTTAAAACCATTTTTCCATAAACTAAAAAGATCATTATGTAATTATCTGTTATTATCAATACACTAAATTACATGTTTAATGTTATCTTAATTGGTTTTTCTGCAATCTGAGGCCCTCCTTAGCCACTCCTGAATGGCAACCTCAGCATCAGCTTCTTTTAATGGATTTTCCAAGTCCTGACTTCTCAACGGCCTCTACGTTTCGATACTTTAAGCACGATAAACGTAACGATACAAACCACAAAGTAATACAAACTATCTGATATTTATTATATTTCACAAATTCACAAGCTGAAATCTAATTTTATCGAGAATGAACAACAGTTTACGCTGGGCGCTGGACAGCCGCTGCCGGTGACGCTTTAAAATTGGAAAATGGCCGCTCCAACCTGCAAGAAGAAGCAGTGTTGCCACCTGAAAACCCTAAATGCTCCTGATTAATGACAAAATAACAACTTTTAGTCGCAAAAAAGTGATGAAACTGGTTTAAAAAAGAGGAACCTACTACAAAAATCAAGCGATTTTATGAAAAATTACTGCATAAATTGAAAATGAAATAAAAAATTATGATTATAAATGGAAATGCGTACGAATAAAAAATAAATTATTTGTTGTTTTACCGTTGTCATTGCATTTAGTTTGTTCAAGGTCAAGAATCAACAAATACAAAGTGCTCGTGGGGCCTTAAAAAGACGTCTTAATGACGTCCATCGTGAATCAACTTTAAGACGTCTTCTGAAAGATGTATTAAAGATGTCGTGTTTAGGTCTTCAGACGTTCAGGAATAATATGGACATAAACACGACGTCTTTGAGATGTGGTGTGCTATCTGGGTAACTGCTTATCACTACGGAATTAAGACGTAATCGGAGACGCAATTTAAAAAAAATAATTATTGTTGACAGTGTCCACTGACAGCTTTATGTTACATTACTATAGCAACAACCTCTGCCTATTCACTGACACCGGTCTAAGCCGCCTTGCGAACCCACTTATCTTTAATAATAATAATAATTATTATTATTACTATTAAAAAGAGATGTTTTTGCATTCATTTGTCGACATTTGAAGCAAAAACAGCATATTTTATTTGGAGGAAAAGTTACTTTTCATGGCTTGCTCTCTATTAACAGCCTCACTCCGTTCGGCTGTTAAACACGAGCGCGCCATGAAAAGTATCACTTTTCCTCCATATAAAATAATATACTATTTCGATACGCTTTTTCTTCGCAGTCTCTTATAAAAAAATTCTCAATAAAATAACATAGTGACATAGTGATAATAATAAGGTCCTGTTAAGTAAACAAACACTGTTAGGTGTCTTCATGGCGTTCGAATATTGTACGTACCTGTCGCTCCAGATTAACCGACGAGAAACGGAATTTTTAAATTCCGCGCGCTTTAAAAAATCGTAGCTCCTAAACTATAAAGGTGACAAGAATGCTTATGCTACAAAAAACTTTTTTGGTCATAAGTCTACATTTTATTCGCTGCATGTTATATGAAATTCCCAAAAACAAAAAAGTTTTTCGATTAGTGGAAATTTGCCTGCATAATTTCTTAAGTCCCAAGGTCATCGATATTTTGAGCATATTTAAAATAAAAAATACGAACCATTTTATATTTGGAAAGAAGCGCCTAAGTGTATGTTTTAAAACAAAAAAAAATTATATCGATAGCTGTATTGAGTGTTTAGATATTAGAGTGGAAATATAAAAAAACAAAATTTTTAAAAAGGGGAAGTTATCACATTTTTTTTTTAAATAAAAGGAATCGGGACCGCAAAAAGGTCGTATTTTGAGATTTCATGTGTAGAATGATCTTCTTAACAATATCCAATAGCTTTGATCTGGTTCTAAGCTGGATAAAAAATCGACAAAATTTTACCCATTATTTAATCCACAACGAAAACGAATATAACGAATATAATACGATCAATATAGATCGGTGACAACGGGGTGATCGCGGCGGGGGTGACACGGATAAAGAAGCGTCCATCCGTCTTCTTGAAGCGCGAGCGACAAGAAATGCGCCTGTTGCCAGGTTGCCACGTTTTGTACCACGTTGCCGATGTAGTGTAAAGTTTCGGGAATAAATAATAGTTATTAATCATGATACAATATTTTTGTATCATAGTTATTAATGATATTAGTTCGATATGAACATTATATTGAAACGCGTGTAATGTTAAACCACGTTTCATTAAGCATAGTTCATATCGAACCATTGATTTGTATAGGAATGGATAAGCAATAAATAGACCAAACATGGCAAATTTACGACCGCGAAATGTAAACAAAGATATTTTTATTTTGACTTGCGCATTAGAAAATTAGTAGGAGCTAGCTGTTGCACCGTGAAGGTAAATAGGCAGGCCCGGACTTCGAAAGTGATTATTTCACTAAATATTCGGTAGAGGAGTCTTGCCGATTGTAAAATAGGCCCCAGTTAGCGTAGTGAAACAAACAATAAGGTATAAATAAGTAATACTTATAATAATTAGACTTACTTGAAATAGGAAATTCCGGGTATTTTGCTTTTACTACTACAAAACACAACCATACACTTTCAGGATTCTATTTTGGTAGCATCGTCCATTCATTATGTGCGTATTGTTCAATTTAAACGAAAATCAAAGTAGGTTACGTACAAACCACAAACGTGAACCACTAAACTAAAACTAATTAAGCAACTACAGACACTTGGTCCAAAGAAAGTAAAAAAAGTAAAGAACTCGAATTATTAACTCAAAACCCCGCGCCGTCAAAACGAAAACACGTCAAAGACAAAAGCCAAGTTCGATCCTGACCGACGCCTGCTGAGACGGCAAGTGTTTTAGTGCGCATGACAAAACGGTATCTTCTTTGTTTACGTTTTTCCATTTTGCGTCGATTTTGTCATGCGCAGAAACCTGTTTTTCATCCATAGGTTGCCACTTTTGAATAGTGCGACAGGCGGCTATTGCTTATCCACTCCTATACAAATCAATGTATCGAACCTGTATCATTCAAAATTTAATCTACGACGGCGACCGACGCGACGGTCCAAATAGATATTATTTGCATAGATTCGATTTATCCTACAATTCCAGAAACGTTTTCATAAATTAAAATTCAAAATTATAACTATCACTTACCTAAACGTTCCGAATTTTGACGACTAACCAAAAATATTCAATTTGATTATAACATATTGGAGGGTTCAAATGACTATAATAAATTAAAACTAACTGAAAATAACCGACAGCTGATTGAACCAATAACCAACGGTAACTAAAAGCACCCAAAAAGTGCTAAAACAATCGGAACAGATTAAAAATATTAAAGTGAGTTGAAAGTAACCCAAATTAACTAAAAACATTTAAATTGGTTACAACGTATCGGAACCGGTTCAAACGACTAAAATAAATTGGAAGGCACTAACTGAAAGTAACCGAAAGTTGATTGATTGACTAACCAAAACTAGCGAAAAGTAACTAAAATTACCAAAACTGGTTAAAACGTATTATTAAAGTAAGTTAAAACTAACTCAAACTAGCCGAATTTTGGCGACTAACCAAAACTAATTGAAATTAACCGAAAGTTGATTGAGCGACTAACCAAAAGTAACTAAAAGCACCAAAAAGGTATAAAACGTACGGAAGAGCTTAAAAATATTAAAATAAGTTAAAACCAACCCAAATTAACCGAATTTTGGCTACTAACTAGAAATTGAAACGCGTTCAAATCACTAAAATAAATTGGGGCTATCTGAAAGTAACCGAAAATTGATTGAATTTTCTAACCAAAAGTAACTAAAAGCACCAAACGGGCTATTGGAATAGATTAAAAATATTAAAATAAGTTAAAACTAACCGAAATTTGGCGACTAACCAAAACTAACCAAAACGGGCTAAAACGTATCGGCACAGATTAAAAATATTAAAGTAAGTTAAAACTAACTCAAATTAACCTAATTTTAGCGACCAACCAAAACTAACCAAAAACATTAAATTTCATTATAACGTATTCCGATACTGGTCAAATGACTAAAATAAATTGGAACTAACTGAATCTAACCGAAAGTTGATTGAATGACTAACCAAAAGTAGTTAAAAGCACCAAAGGCGGCTAAAACGTATCATAACAGATTAAAAATATTAAAGTAAGTTAAAACTAAACCAAAAACCTTAAAATTGGTTATAACGTATGTATCGGAACCGTTTCAAATGACTAAAATAAATTAAAACTAACTAAAATTAACCGAAAGTTAATTGAACGACTAACCAAAAGTAACCAGAAACCAAAAGGGCTAAAACGTATCGTAAACAGATTAAAAATCTTAAAGTACCTAAGTTGGAACTACCCCAAATAACGGAAATTTTGGCGACTAACTCAAATTAACCAAAATCATTTAAATTGGTTATAACGTATTCGGTTCAAATGACTAAAATAAATTGGAACTAACTGAAAGTAACCGAAAGTTGAGCGAATAACTAACCAAAATTATCTAAAAGCACCAAAACGTGCAAAACGTAGTAATTGACACATTTCTGGACGAAAACAACATTACACAAATTACTATTCTCGTCCGACCGACCGGCCACTCAATATTCGCCGAGAATAACCGAATTTGTAAATTCCGCGCGTTTTAAAAAAATAATATCGCATAAACTATAAAAGTGACAATGACGGTTTTGCTACTAAAAACTCCTTTAACCTTTTGGCTACATTTTCTTCGCACAATATTATATGAAGTTCCCAAAAACAAAAAAGTTTTTCGATTGGTAAACATTTGCCTGCATAATTTTTAAAGTCCCAAGGTCATCGATATTTTAGTCATACATATTAAAAAAAAAAGAAGCGCCAAAGTGTATGTTATAAAATTTAAAAAAAATCTATACCTCAATTAGGTAAATAGATATTAGAGGAGGAATTAAAAAAAAACATGTTTTTAAAAAAATTGAAGTTTTCGCAGGTTTTTGTTAATAAAAAAATCAGGACCGCAAAAAAGGGGTCAGTTTGGAGTCCAACTAGATACCCAGATACTTGACGCATTTCTTAGTCACAAGAGGGATTCCTTCCAACGTGATGTTGGGAGATGCTTTTCTTCCTTTTCCTGGTAAAGATGACCATCTATACCTTGTTGGGATTCGCCCTGAGTTCATTATCCCCACACTACTGCGAGAACCTTGTCAGTGCTTCCTCCAGAAGCGTCTGCAATATCCCCACCTCAGCACTTTGTGCCATAACAACAACGTCTTCTGCACAGACCTGTACATAGATCCCATGCTCTACTCCCAGGATGCCTAGGATCTCTTCCACTAGACACCACAGGAAAAGACAAACGACCCCCTGAGGACATCCCCGCGATGACAACCCTAACCACCTCATCTCCCGGGCTAGCCTCAACCCTCCGCCCGGTGAGCATGGAGCGGATCCAGCTCGTTATGACCGGACCCACCCCCGTACGCTCCTCCGATCGGCAGATCGAACCCAAGGCCGTGTTATTGAAGGCTCCTTCAATATCCGCAAACACGTACTTTCGTATCGGTGTAGTCGTTCCTTCACGCTTTGGGAATGAACACCACTCTGTTATGCCTCTAGGGCTTCGACACATACCCATGTGCGATGAAGGCCCTGAATCAGCGGCCGCGTGCTAAGGAGTCCTCAGTCACGCTGCAGCAGCGCCGGGAAGACCCCATCCTCATCTGCCGCCTTAAATTAGGAAATATCTCGATTGCCCGCCTTAGCCTAGGTGACCACCTTTTTGGCAGTGCCATAGTCAGCCCCAACCCGAGCTCTCCGGCCCTCGCCTCTTGAGCCTAGGAAGTGTGTGGTCCGTGGTTTTTTTTATGACAGCACACGCACTAAAGGGAGTTCCAATGGCGCTCGTCGAGCGGTGTGTGTGCGAAGATGTTGATTGGTTGATTGACACGGTTCTTGAATAGTTGTAGGTTGTAATGAGGGGGAAACAGATGTCCTGGGAGTGAGTTCCACAGTGAAGCAGTGCGCCAGACAAATGAGTTTTTGTCAAGCGATGTTCTAGATGTTTCCAGTTGTACGACGAACTGGTGCGCTCTTGCCGTGTGTCGTCACTATCTGACAGGCGTTGCCAGGGGCGGGATGAGGGAAGCCAAATCCTGGGAACATCTGTGAAAGTATCTGTAAAAGATGGACATCCCGGCCACACGTCTGCGGTGTTCCAAACTATCTAGATTCCGGGTCGCCGACGAGACGCACAGCTCTCTTCTGAATGCAATCCAGCAGCCCTAGGGTCTGCTTTGGTGCGGCACCCTAGATGTGAGCATTACTCTAAGCACGGTCTTATTTGTCCTTTGTAGAACGAGAGCAACTGTTGCGGTGTATACAGTTTTTTGTTGCGAAATAGCGCACCAAGCTTCTGGAACGCTGATTTTGCGATGTTAGCAACGTGGTCATGCCAGGACATATTGCTGTTGACCCAGACACCCAGCAGCCCGATTGACGAGGATGAAGGAATTGTCGATCCTGCCATAATAATGTCAGGGCCCGCCGTATTGGTCCTCTTGGTAAACGTGGTTGCTTGGGTCTTTGCTGCATTGAACTGGACCAAATTTCTGTCGCCTTAAGTTTGAACTTTCTCCAGGTCTTGATTAATTTCTGTAATCTGCTCCTGTCTCCGGTGATAAGTCTCAGTCGCTGTGCAGAGTATCCGCCGGTGACGACGTATAGCCTCCACCTGGCTTACGGACACTGCCGAATTTTACGACTGAGCCCCTTGACAGCACCTTGCAGAACTCAGCAGCGGCCGGGGTTGGACTAGTGGCTAGGTCGCGCCGGTCTAAATCGTTCCCGACATGATTGTGTTATTTATTCGAGGAAACACATGCAAGCTGCTGTATATTTCGTAAAAAGTGCATCCAAAGTACGGGCACGTATTACAATAAGTAATATTTCACCTTTCGCATGGCCCTCCGCTCGCTACGGAGGCTCAAGAAAAGGAAACTAACCAAGGGCTAACCCAAACGTAACCCAAGACATACCTAAAATTAAGAAAAAAACTGTTTGCTAACCAAAACTAACCCAAGACATACCCAAAATCAACGAAAAAAACTGTTTAGAAACTTAACCATAAAAGAATAAAAAAAGGAACGGGGTTTGAACCCGAGCCGCCGGCCGCCGCCGATAGCCTCAAAATCGAGACCCAACCATCTAAACCTCTAGACCACGTCGGCTTATGCTGCAAATTGATTGCATCACGAAGACATAGCGCGAATACAATCGCTCGAGTCAACGACATATGCACTGGATGGAGCGCCTCTCCACAGTAGGCCCTCCAGGCACTCCTTGGCGATCCTCTCAACTGTTTCTTGTACTGCCCCAGGACCTCTTTATATAAGTCCTAGTCAGTATCAACTCCGCTGTGTAGCCCTATTAAAGAGCTTCCCCAGCTGTTTCCTAACGTTCTCCAGGAGTTTTCCCATTCAAATGCAATTTAATTACAGGGCAGCTGCTTGCGAAAGCCCCGGCCATCGATGATCCTATCCACATAGCGGCGTCATCCAGCTCATCGGCGGCTCGGCATTTCCTCGGCATGCCCCTTAGACGCCAACTTAGCTTCTCCCTATAGAGGTCCAAGTTGGTTGCTCTGGGGTTCCTAATCCTCAGCTTTCGTTGAGGAAGGCCCCAGTTCTATGGCAATGTATCTGTGGTCAGACATCGAGTCCTCCACCAACACACCCCATTTCGTAATATACGGGAACAACGCCCTGGTGCACAGCTTCGTCCCCTAGTAAAGAAAGTGGGCTCACACCCCCTATTGGTCACCTGTTACCACACAGAGGCAATGAATTCCATCCATCATTTCCCTCTCCGATTTGACCCAGCTATGCCCCACACTATGTGGTGCGCGTTGCTGTCACATCCAGTAGTGGTACATTTACATCCTCGCAGTAGGTAACCAGATTAATGATTCCCTCCGGCGGGCAGAGTTGATCGGTTGGGAAGTATGCTGACGCTAGTGCCACCCTCTGCACACCTGCGCTTGTAGGTATCTTAATCAGAATAGGGACCAGGTCCCTGACAGCCTTATCCCTTAAGAGAAAGGCCTCCAACCCTACTTTAGGTTCCCCCAGGGTCGGGTCCGTTGTGTACAACACAGTTCCCGACATGGACAGCCACTTTACTCTGGATATGAAATCCAAGGTTCCTGGATAAATAGAATTACTGTACGCTCCTCTACTATAATCCTGCATAGGTGCGACGTAGCTCTACTATGCTGCAGATTTATCTGGAGAATAGACATGGTAAACGTCCACGCTTCTTTTGGTCTAGAGAGAGTGTCCCCTCAGTCTGAGTCAGACTGACGGAGCTCTTCCTTCGTGGCACTCCTCGGGGAGGGGGGCTCACCTCTACACTAGCTCATAACTGAGGAGCCGCTAGCGGCGATTCCACCATGGCAGAACCGGCAGCCTCCATAGAGGCTCCGACATCCACGTCCATGACGAGCTCACCCTCGAGGACCTCTTTCGCAGAGCTCCTACCAGGAGCTGCTGGCTCCTCTTCGTATCCCGACCCCGGTGCGGTCAGGGTAACCTTACCTGCACCGCTAGACAGAACAGGAGAGAGCCCCTAGACGCGATGGTGCCAGCGGATCTATAGTCCACCCCCGTCACGATCCAGGAGCCCTACTTCGTGTTCATCTTCCAGATTGTCCAGAGTCTGCAGTTTAAACCGTTCTGGAACTCAAGGCAACTCACTATGGCCTCATTCGAGGCGTCCGCTCCAGCTCACGAATCCAGACCGCCGCCTTCACGAGCCTCAGCCCTTGCGGGTCCACCTCGACCAGGTTAGCGATTCCACAGGGCCTGACTTTAATCAGCGCCCTACGGATCCACCCTCTGGAGACCTCGTCATCCGCGATCATCAGGATATGGCACCGCCACACCCTGATCATGCGAATCTTTGGGGGAGCTATATCTCCCCTCATTATGCTCAGCACGTCTTCGGGGGACAGGTTTGTTACCTGCCCCCGAAAACCGACCAGCATCCTCGGTCCCTCCGCCGTGAATACCTGAGCGTATGACTGCGGGGCCCCTTGAGTGGAGCCACTCGCGGTCTTATTTCCTCCGCGGGTCCAGCTATTTTAGGACCCACCTTCTACTGGTCTTGCCCCGGTGCCTCCTGATTGACCCCTGAGTCGATCTTCGTTTTCGTCTTCCCGCCAGCCGTTTCCGGAGTGCCTCCTACGGAACTGTCCGACGACGGCGTGCCAGGTTGTGTCTGGGCCGAAGACGAGCTCGCTGTCAGTTTAGCCGCCAGAAGCCTCGTCCTCTTCGCCCTGTTCCTCTGAGATCCGCACCTGTTTTTGGAGCGGACCTTCTCAGTTACGCTGGCTAAGGGCCCATGTCCTTTCTCTACCCGGCTGCTCCCTCGCCCCAGGGGGCCTTGTGATAGGGAACCCTTTTCGAATCCCCCATTTTCTTTATGTTTTTTCCCCTGTGTTTCTTTTGTAGTAAGTCCCACGATAATAAAACGGGGTGTGCCCGGTACCTCGAGTTTAGTAGGCTATCGGCTGAATACACCCCCAGCCACCCATCCTTTCGACGCCGACAGAACCTTAGGATTGGGAGGGTTTTATGGCTGTACCCTTCCACATGGCCCAGGCAATTAAGCCAAGGTTCCCGTGCCCCTTAGCCCACTACCTCGTCGAGGATCATTGCGAGGTTTACGGCATGTGTCGTGAGCTGGTCTGCGGCCGGCTGTTCGGGCAGCATGATGGGTGCTTTGTAACCCTCAGTCACTCTTATTCCCTGGCAGACCAAATGCACCTTATGGCAGTTCTGGCCCTCCAGCTATCCGCCATCTGGGGACGCGCTCAGTAAGTAGCTCAATCCCTGAGGAAGTTTGTCTCATTTGGGCAATTAAAAAAGAAACACTTCAAAACATTTTCTTTTTTCCTATTTATTTAAAAGAAATTAACGTTTTCCATGTTTTTATATTTTCCACTCGGTGGCCTTCGATTTTCAGTCAAATACTTCGTCACGAAAGTTCTTTTTTTAAGAACCTCGATTTTATATGCTTTTGCAAAGAAGCAAAGGCAGCAAAATTATTCTATCCAGATTTTCAGAAGGATTCGAAAGGATCGCCTGCAATGCTAAAAATTCCCTTCCTCGGTTTTCAGTGAGATAAACTCTTTTAGCCTAAATTCTACCTACCATCAATAATCAAAATACACCTTCAGGTTATAGGCAACAAATGTAAGTCGTTTGCTGACTTTTGAGTAGATTATATATTATCTTAACGCAAAATTAGAACAAAAATTTTGTATATTAGAAACCTCGATACAGATACACAAAAAAAATAGTTGGTACTGCTATTATAGCGACCTCAACTTTACACAATTATACACAAATTCCACTACATTCATATTCCCTATTA